>VZRL01001986.1:2012210-2081278 GCA_013397895.1 Origma solitaria | reverse complement strand
ACCTGCCTGAGAGAATCTTGTTTTTACATTTAAAAAACGGGGAGACATTTCTAGATCTCAGTGTTTTTGCAAAAAGGCGTTGGAAAACAAGCTAGATATAAAAAACTGAATATGTTCCTAAAAAAAAAAAAAGTTAAAATCTTGTGATTTTGGTGATTGGCAGGTGACTTTTTAGGTTATCCTTTCCTGGGAGAAAACCTGCAGGAACAGTCTTGGTGGGAAAAGAATACCTCTCTGATTCTTCATGATATGGAAGTCAGAGGAGTTGCTTCTCTCTTGATTTAAATCCATGCATCTCCAGTGCAGCAGCTGTGGAGTTATTTGTGGTTCAGGTTCACTGAAATGACAGCTCTTGGAAAATCTGCTTTCAGAATTTTCCTGAGTTCTAAAAAGGAGCTGCTGAGGAAGTCCAGGGTATGGGTTTTTTAGTTGGTTGGTTGAGTTTTGGGGGTTTTTGTGCTTTTCAAGGTTTTACAGCCCAATCTTCTTTTGCATGGGGGATATCCCAGGGCCAGGGTGTTTTTTCTACACCTTTTGCTCTGGGCAAGCCCTGGGACATCTCCCCTGAAAAAGGGTTTGGGGTGGTTGATGTTTTTTCCCAGCATGGCCCTGGTGAGTGGGAAGCTGCCCATCCTTCCTCAGTGCACAGCTGCCCAAAGCCCTTCAGATTCTTAAAATCCTCAGCACCCATTGGGAAAAAACTGGGAAGAAGCAGGGGGAAGGTGATAACTGTGCCAGGAATCCCTGTTTGAAAATGCTGAATTTGAAAATGCAAGCCCTCCATGGCCTCCCTGCACACTCATCCCTGCCCTTGGTGCTGCTCTCAGAAGTGTAGAAAGGAGTTGAAGAGACCAAAGCGCTGAAACAAACGGGTTGGGAAGGAGGGCTTTGGGTGGACACGGTGTTATTTCATCTCTGCCCTGGCCAGAGCAGGCAACACTTGGCTTCAAACCCAGGAGAGAAAACCAGAATGGGCCGTGGTGGCTTTGAGGGGTGTCACTGTGGTTGGAGAGCTGCAGCCAGCCACTGGAAATCCTAGACACGGATTACCATGATCTGGTTCACCAAGAGATTGCCAGTGAGTTCCTAAACACATAAAAATCCCTCTAGGGATTTTGCTTCTCCTTTCTTCCTGGTAATTTCAAAATCAGGGTTTAATGTGTAAGATTTGGGGGTTTGAACCTTCTTTAGAAATATAGTAAACCCGAAGTCAAGAATGCTTTCATAACAGATCACCACCCATCTGCTGAGATAACTTCTGGAAAACTGTATGTTATAGCCAGGGTTTTTTTTAAATATCTCCACATATAATTTTTAAAAGGTGCTGGTAGTTCAGACTCAAAAGGCATCCAAATTTCTGACTGCCTGGCTAGTTGTCTGACTCAAGAATCTAAATGCACAATATAAAGTTAAAATATTTTGAATATATATTAAATACTCTAAATATTTAGAGATTTTTTTTTTCAAAGGAAGCACTTCATTTGAGGACTAATCTGAAAAAAAATCATATACCATTGGTTTTTTTTTTTCACCTGTGTGTGAGGTCAAATAATAATTTGTATTCTTCAAATAATTTCTAGTGTGTTGTAGTGATGTAAACTACAAAGCAATACAAGCTTTCACATCAAACTTTGGGAAGAAAACAAGTCGGGAATGGATGTTTGCTGAAGCAAACATCCCTGCAGAGGTCACCAGGGGTACTGGGGAAGAGTGGGTGATGCCTTGACAGGCTTGCCTCAAACAGAGGCTAGACAAAGTTAAGAGAATAAAAAGCAGTTAAATTTACTGAAGGGCCTTCAAGGTGCATTTAGGGCAGACAGAGCCCACCTGAGGGGCTGCACCCAAAATGGACAGTGGGTCACAAGTTTTTCATACTTTTTTAAGTTCTGATTTCATATCGAGGTTTAATCCTCCAATTACATCAGGTGATGATGTCAATTACTCCAAGTTTGCTCCCCCCAATTCACTGCTGTTTGCTTATCTCAGGGCCTGAGACAGTGAGGTGTCCTTGGGTTTCGAGCTTAGAGGGGAATTGTTTTGTCTAAAAATGCTGGGTGGGAACAGGAGCTTATACACGAAAAATACAGAAGCTAAAATCCTAAGGAATCATGGGGACACTCACCCTGGAGCAAGCAGGTCTTGAGTGGCTGCTGAGGTCAAAGTTGGTATCGATACTTGTAAGAAACTTGGAGGAAACGAAGGTGAGTGTAGGATATGAGAGAGGCTCAAAGGCAGAGGTAGTCTGTAGATTAGTTTTGTCAATGAGAGAGAAAAGGGAAGTAATATAGACGTTGTGAGTTTATTCAGAAGTTTTCAGTCTGGAAAGGGCCCTGCCTAAATCAAAAATAGCTTCCCTTTACAGAAGAGCCTTCCTTGCTCATTCTTTATGTATTTATATCTGACTTGGGCTGGCTCAATGGACAAAATGTTCTGTACTTATTTCCTCTTTTTTTTCCTGAACAAAGTCAGCCGTCAAGTGCAGGAGAAGTGAAGCCCTGGGAACTCACTGTGTGCACCACACCGGGGCTGTCTGGTCCTCACTGACCAGGGACAAACACTCTGTTTCTAGGGCAAGAGCTGCCACTTGATGGAAATCTTTTGTCTGTGGCTTTGTGCCTTTGCCATCAGGCGCAGAGAAAGGAGCTGTTCCTCTGCCTTTTTTTTTTCCAGGCTTTTTGCTTTCCTTAACCAGAGAGCATCAGCCTCTGCCATGGTGGAAACAAGGGCAGAGGTGAAGGATGGTGAGAGCAGCAAGGCCAGGGTGGAGTAACCCTACAGGACTGCAAGAGGATGTGTGGAAATCTCCCCCTGACTTCTATCAATTAAAGGGAAAAGGGGAATAGTTTAGGCATTGCAATTAAAAAGAGGTAATAGAGTCTGATTGACATTTCAGAATGTATTAGCTTGGTTTTAATTGGAAAATAATTTGAATTGCAAGTGAAATAATTAGATTAGAAAGTCACTCAGCAATTTTCTACTCGTATTTCCCAGAACTGGACTCATAGAATACTGTTGAACATTAAGGGGGCTGCATTTGATTTCTTTCTTTTTGCCCTCCTCTTCACTCCTCTCCTAATGAATGGTATCCTGGAAGTAGAGGCACATCTTCATTAACGACCACATTTTATGTCTGAGCTCTTGGCTGGTTGCAGGTGCTTTTTGGAGGTACAAAATTTGTGAGGACTTGTGAGAAAAGGGCAAACGGAGTTACTCTGGATTCCTCCAAGCTGTTTATTCCAAACCTAGGCTGTAAAAGAAAAGTAGTTGTCAGGCTCTCCTCGATATCCCTTCCTGAAGTGGTCAGGGTCATTCTGGAGTTGTTAAACGCAGGAGAACTGGCACTGGAGACACACAGTGCTTGCAGTGAATACACCCAGCAGCACAGATGTGGAGCTGGTGCTTTATTTCCAAAAGGCACGCTGCGAGCCAGGAGCCCTAGTTCCGTGCACTTGTATGCGTGAGTGAGCCCAGACATCATTTCCCTCCTCCTCCTCCTCCTCCTCGCTGCGGGGCGAGCGCTCAGGGATGGGGACAAAGGCAGGCTGCAAACTGGGTTTGTGTCCCTGACAAGCACAGGATTTGCTTTTGTGGTTACTGGATGGTGCTAATCGTTTCGTGAGATTCACTCTTCCTATTAGAAAGGAAAATCTTTTCCAGCCCTGTCATGGGGAAGTACACGGGGGAATCATATTTGGGGAACTTACCTACTGCTTCTTATTAATGTTATAAATCATTGTTTACTGGCTTATAAAAACAGTCTGTCATAAATTACAGATCTCAGAAAAAATCCTCACAGATGTGAGACAGAAAGCAATCCATTACTGCTGCTTTTTCTCATTTCTTCTCTGATAGACCCCAGCAACTGCACCATCAGCCTATGTTTGTTTCTAATTATTTATTTACACACAAAGCCCCTGCCTTCTCTTCCAGGTCAGGAATGCTTCTTTCACTTGAGGGATAACTTAAAACCAATTTGATTGGGCATGAAGAGTAATTGGACGTCATTTTGAGAAGCAATCCCTCTCCGTAATCCATCACTGTTGTCACGCTAGCCTGTCTCTGAGACAGGGCAGCACTCGCTCGTCCGAGGCTCTTGTTCCTCCAAAGTAGAGGCCCCTTTTCATACTGCTTCTTTCCCAGCCTCTGTTTATTTCTTTAGTGATTGAAGCAAAAGCAGATATTGTTAGGTAAGCGTCTATAAATTATTCTGGCAGCTTTGTATAACGGCATGCAATAAATTTCCAGGAGAGGATTTAGCACCAGGATAGCTTCTGGAGCCAAAACGTTGGTGCCAATCTGAATGTCAAGAACTCATGAGACACCAGTTGGGTGCTACCCCATGGGGCTGCAGCCTTTCCCATCCGTGTGTGTTCCCAGTGTCCGTGTGACTGGGACCGACTGGGGCTGACTGGGACGCCCCAGGCAGTGAGGATGCTGCAGGTCCCTCCTGGGACGCCCCAGGCAGTGAGGATGCTGCAGGTCCCTCCTGGGACGCCCCAGGCAGTGAGGATGCTGCAGGTCCCTCCTGGGACGCCCCAGGCAGTGAGGATGCTGCAGGTCCCTCCTGGGACGCCCCAGGCAGTGAGGATGCTGCAGGTCCCTCCTGGGACGCCCCAGGCAGTGAGGATGCTGCAGGTCCCTCCTGGGACGCCCCAGGCAGTGAGGATGCTGCAGGTCCCTCCTGGGACGCCCCAGGCAGTGAGGATGCTGCAGGTCCCTCCTGGGACGCCCCAGGCAGTGAGGATGCTGCAGGTCCCTCCTGGGACGCCCCAGGCAGTGAGGATGCTGCAGGTCCCTCCTGGGACGCCCCAGGCAGTGAGGATGCTGCAGGTCCCTCCTGGGACGCCCCAGGCAGTGAGGATGCTGCAGGTCCCTCCTGGGACGCCCCAGGCAGTGAGGATGCTGCAGGTCCCTCCTGGGACGCCCCAGGCAGTGAGGATGCTGCAGGTCCCTCCTGGGACACCCCAGGCAGTGAGGATGCTGCAGGTCCCTCCTGGGACGCCCCAGGCAGTGAGGATGCTGCAGGTGCCCCTCTGGAGCTGGGCAGAGCTGGAGGAGATGCCAGCAAAGGGCACAAGTGGGGCTGTGTCCTGAGCTGTGGTTCCACCATCAGGATCTGCTCTTCCTACCTTCCCTGGCACAAGCACCACACCCCAAGGCTCACAGCATCTCGGGCTAGGCAACAGTTTGAATTCCCAGGCTCAAAAGCTGTGGATTCCTCCATCTTAAAGAGCCATTCTTCCATCTGCGAGCTGCAAACTCATTTGATTTTTAAATGGTGTTTTCTTGTGGAAAGCAGAGACGCAGGGGAAAGGCCCCCGTGGCAGGACCCTCACCTCTGGCAGCAATGTGCACACAGTGTAGCTCCCATTAGTTCTTGTCCTCTCCAAGTGGATGTAACTTTCATTTTTAAATGGCAGCATTTGAAAGGCATATAGGGCTGAGCTAACCATGTAAGTAATTAGACTAGGAATGCAAGCAGAGGGGGCCATCAGCACTCATTATTTAAGAGCCAGCTTCATTATTTTTACTGCTTGGATGCTTATCTTAACATCAGCAGCTGCTTTTATTTAAAGGGGCTTTGCCTTGCAGACTTGACGTGCCTTGCTAGGCTCGCCTGGAAGGGCACTGGGAGATTGAAAGCCTTCCTTAGAGAGGTGAAACCAAAGTATTCTGCTCCAAAAAAGATGCTTCCCAATGGTGAGGCTGCCAAAGTAGTCACAGCCTGTGCAGGCTTTGTGGGGATTTGTCCCCCCACACCTGGAACAGTGCTCCCACCGTGATGAAAATGAGATGCTCTTTCAGAGCACATGGTGGTTTTTTATTAGGGCAAAGCATGAAAATTGTCCTGGGCATCTAAAATTAGAAGATTATGAGGTCTGTACAGAAAAGCAGTGTCAAATCAGAGTCTTGCAGTCCGTGCCCCATAGTGCTTGCAGTTAAACACCCACCTTTGGCTCCAAGCTTCTGTTGAATCTGACTTAATACAAGGGAGCTGATGAAACTGCACAGTCCAAGGTGAGCCTAAGTGCAGTGTTAACTTTTATTCTGACACCTTTTATTAAGTATGTGTGTGCCTAGAGTTGTATTTTGGTGGGAGATTGGCAAGGGGGGCAAATAATGTAATATTTGTGTACCAAGTGGTAGTACCAGGGACATCCCTTCCTGGGGCTGCTGCGCCCTTTCCCTGAGCCCTTTCAGTCTCTCTCCTGGTTTTTGTCATCACTGTGTGTGGTGGATGCTCCTGTGAGTGACCTGTACACAAGGGCAGGTCACAAGGGAAGAGAGATACCATGCCAGTCTTCAGTAGGAAAGATCAGTCTAAGGTGCTGAGCTCCTTTGTGAGGGGCTTTGAGATCTATACACATGTGTGATGCTCTGGAGTGCTTCTCATGCCACCCAAAACTGCCTGGAAATTTGAAGACAGTCTTGCAGGAGATGGTCTGGCTGTTCTTTCAGCAAACCCCTGGGTGCAGAGCAGTGGATTTCTCCAGGCATCTGGGGAAAGGAGAGAAGAATCCTGCCTTTTACCTTAGCAGTTTCCTGCATGCTCTGGTCTTTTTTTCTTCAAATTTGTGCCCAGCCCAGCAGAGTTAAATGCTGCCGCGTTGCGTGCAGGGCTGCTTTGTTGCCATGTCAACTGTGCATGTCATTTGTTTACATTTGATTTGGCAGAACATTTCATGATAAAGAACCAAGGCCTCCAGCGACTTTGAACTGGGGGGTGACTGGGCAGGGGCACAGCAGGATGGGGAGCGAGGGAGAACCTTCTGCTGGTTGCCCACCAGGCGAGCAAATGGAGCTGCTGCCTGGGACCTTGTCATAGTTTCCAGGAAAACAGGAACAAGGGAAATAAGTGTAGATTCTCCTATTAATATCGATAACCGTGTACGTGAATTCTCGGGTGGCTCCTTGGAGTTTTACCCATGGAGTGTGAAGGTTGTTTCACAGCCTGTTGTGGCCAAGGTTGCCTCATCTAGGTAATTTCTGTGATCCTGCCAAATTCCCAACACCCAGATCTTGATTGTTTTCATGTGTTAGTCAGTGATGGGAAAGGATGAATATTTACAGGCAAAGACCCATAATTCGAAACAAATCTGTGACAGACTTTCCTGAGGACTTTCCCCAAGTAAAAAGAATACCAGGGCTTGGCCCAAAGCCAGGGAGAAAATATGTCTTAAAGAAAATCTGCAAAGACTGAAGTAGTATGTGAACTCCCGAGTCAGTGCTAAAGCAATTCGAGAAAAGTAGGTGTCAAACTAATTTTTCAAAATTCCATCAATGACAGTGGATTTTTTTTTTTTTTTTGGTAAACAGAAGCAATCTGGGAAGAGGTTGGTAGAGCATAAGAGATTTTTCTTCAAAGTACTTCTGACTGACCGGGATGTTTTTCTCTCATATTTTGTAACTCATCAGGAGTGGTAAAATTTCCAGAGTCTTAAAATTTCCATTTCCCTCTCAGTGCTGTTCTTTGCCTCCCGAACGTGAAACGCGTTGCTTGTGGTGTCGGTGGGAAACACTTTCAAGATTCAAGTTCTGGGAAACTGGGGAGGTGATGCGATTTCCCCCTTCCTTCTGGAAAGAAAGAGATTGAATTTACTCTGCATTGATACGAAAAGCCAAGCTCACCTCTGTGGCGGCTCTCAGGCGAGGACAGGGGACAGCGCAAAGTCTGTGATCCCTCTCGAGGTGCGTGCCCGTGCCAGTCCCTCCCGCGGGTGCTGGGTGAATCACAGCCTGCTCTGGCAGCCTGCCTTCCAGGGGCTTTCTGCTTTCAGGAGAGAGAAAATACCCTTCATCCCTGATTAATGTCCAAAGCACCGAGCAGCACCTGAAAGCCCACGGTGCCGGGAGTGTGGGAGCAGTGAGCCGTGGGCTGGCGATGCATTCCCCCGCTTTGATCTCCGTCACTCTGCGCCTTGCTCTGCCTTGATTTCTCCATACCTGTGTGTGCTAGCTTGGTCCTGAGCTCACCAAGGTGTCTTCTTGTGCCCTTTGGTGCCAGCAGCTGCCTGGGCACTGCTGCCTCCCTCCCCATGTCCCCTCCCTCCCCATGTCCCCTCCCTGGTGCATCGAGGCTGAGAATTTGCACCAGCTTGTCATAAGCAGCGGTGGAATCTGTAGTTTGGGGCAGAGGCTGGTTAAAACAGCAGTGCCACCAGGAGGAGATGTGTCTGGAAGCCACAGCCTCCACAATAGGCAGGCTGGGCTGTGTTTGCCCAAGCTTTCCATGGAGGTGAGACTCCAGGTCTGCAGGTGGTGCTTGCTCTTGATGTCTGACTGGAGCTCTAGAGGAGTTGCCTGTGTTGGTGCCTTCTCTGCTCCTCATCTCTGTTGAGGATGATGATATGATGATGATGATGTCTCCCTCCTATGCAGAGTGCTTAAGCTCATGCTGGGGAAGCAGACAGGGAAGGTGGGGAGCGTGGTAGTGTCACCAGTGTTGGAACAGGGGTGAAATGTCTGTTTTCTTTTTTGTCTTGCATGGCCTGGAGAGATCATGTCTAGGGAAAGGGATAAGTCAACCTTATGACTCTTGGCTTTGGCCTTTCCAGGGCTGCCAAACTGTGCTACCAAAAGTGACTGTTCATGTAAAGTGGGTACAGCCCTTGGCCATTGACCAGCTGTTTTTTGATTTCCATTCATTCAGACCTTGAAACAAACCATTGAAGAATAAAGCCTGTCAGGTACTACCAGTACGTGTAGGGTTCAGTCTGGATCCCAGCTTGTGTAAGGTTTTTATTGGACACTAATGATAATATGGTGTGCTCCAGTTCTTGCTTTTTAATTTTCTGCTTAAGGGTGAGACTAGGTGCTTTCTTCAGAACATGAGATTCTTTAATTTTAGACACGAGGTCTGGCACCCTTTGTGGCAGCCAGCTGTCTTCTCATTTTCTTAGCAGTGCTTTCATTCTTCTGCATTGCAAGCCAGCTCTTCTTCTGTGTGGGATCCTTCTCACCTCAGCCCTTTCCCAGTTACATAAAAAAGGAAAAAAAACACTAAAAGACTGGTTGCACTGAAATTTAAAAAATAAAAATAAAATTGTTGAAGCCCTTTCTGATGTGTTGCCACATGCCAGATGTCTGCCTATGGTTATTTCCAAATAAAAGCCCTGCCTACGGAGCAGGCATGGATCTGTAGCATTGTCTGGAATAAGGAGAAATATGTGGGATGATAGTATGGAGTACAGTTAACAGCAAAGGAGCACATCTTGGGCTTGAATCAAGGATCACCAGAGACAGGATGTTGCTTTGTAAAGATTTCAGTTGTTGCGTTGTTCTGTAGCCTTCTTCTCTCTCTCATTTTGAAGTTGGTATTTGCAAAAAATCTAAAACCCAGTGCCTGGAAGAAGCATGTGGGGATAACTTCCGCAAGCCCTTCCTGCAGGCTCCGTGCTGAAGTGGTGTCAGCTGGAAGAGATGCCAGTGAGGGATGCGAGGTGTTCTGCTCAGCTCTTTCCTGAGCTCCAACTCCTTGGAGACTCACAGCTCCTATGCTGAGAGCAGGGACATGTTGTTTCAGTATTTATTGGGCAAGACAGATGCCCTCGTTCCTTTGCCATTTCTAGCAGATGAGCTTTCCAGCTGGGAACCTCATTTCCAAATAGTTCTTCAACAAAAATCACATTCCTTGGACTGCTTGTTCTCAAAAAGTGCTCCAAGTGACCTTAATGCGTTCTCAGCTGTCTTTTGCAGCTGAGAAGTATTTCTAAATGCAAGGGCACCTATTGCAGTGATATGCATTACTCTTAAACTTGGCACTTGTATCCAAAGATGATCTTTTGGCTAACATACAAGGTTGGGACAAAGGAAGTTGTTTTCTTGTTTGCTTCTGTGAACTTGTAATTATTTTTCTGCTACATCTCTTAGTCTTCCCAGCCATAAAGTGGGATTAATAAATGGCGCTTGCCTTACCTGGGTGTATTAAAGTTTCTGAAAATCCAACAGCTGCCTTCATGGAAATGCAAAATGCTTCCGTCTTTGTGATACCACCCACACCCCAAGGGCTGACCTGCTGGTTTCCTTCTCACACCTAGAGTCAAATGGAACTTCACTCTGCTTGCAGGCAGCTCTGAGAGCATCCTTGATCTAGATCCTCCTCCAAGGGGCCAGAGAAAAAATGTGTCAGATTTTCACTCTGTTCATTCTCTTCAACACTCTCCGTTGAAACACTTCTGCCCCTCATCAGTGTCATACCTCAGGACCTGTTGATTGCCAGCAGCAATTAATACAATGCTGGTAGCAGTGCTGGGGAAGGAATGGAAGTGATTGACTTTCAAATTCAGGGTTTCTGTTTGCAGGCCTGTGCTTTGGGGAAAACCTGTAACGAGGCTTCTGTCTAGAAACTGAGTATATCTGATGTGAAATAATAAACAGAGAAATAATGCACAGGAAAGCTGATTCTGTTCCTTTAAGAAGTATGGGCAGAGTTGTACTTCTAAGTCCACTTTAGAATTATATAGGTTTTGCAAGGCAGAGCCTTAGATATTTAAGAGGGCAATCCTCTCAGCATCCCAAAGAGAACACTGCATCCTCTAATTAAGCAAAGTATTAACTACCTTATCTCCTTGAGGAAACTTGGTAAACTCTGCCCTGACAGACGTGCGCACATGGCTTTCTCCCTGGAAATTTGGAAGCTAAGACATGATTTCTCTATCATCTATATGATTTATTTTTCCCCTGGCTATTCCTCTGGAGTTGCAGTAACGCACTGAACCAAGTGCAGCTGTCTTTGCGTTGAGCTCTATTTGCATAGAGCTCTATTTGCATGTTGGCTTGTGCTGCCGTATAATATTAATAAGGTATTAAAGGAGAGCAGGAGAGGGGGAGGGGCATGTTAAGATTTCAGTCTTGTCTAAGCAGGGCCATGCAAATACATTTCCTTTTATCCAGAATTAATGACTAATACGTTAACTGGCCTCAGACTGGGATTTTGATTTCTCGGGAAAGATGTCTGCAGCAAGAAGCTGTGTTTCTGTCTTCCACACCCTTGGAAACATGAGTGGGTTTGTCCATTTTGGATGGAAGCTGCTCATGCAAGGAAATCTCTCTATTTACAGCCGTGCATGTCTCTGGAAATAAATGCAGCCAGTAGAAAGCCACAGCATGGGGATGGATGAGAAGGGAGAAAGGGGAAAGGAGGAATGGGAACAAAGGGAAAAGTGCGGTGGCTGTGCTTGGCATCCAGGTCTGTCCTTGCCCCAGAGTTAGCCTGGCCTGGGCACCTGTTCTGGACACTCAGCGTGTGCTGAGCAAGGAGACGGTGCCAGCACCTCACTCGGGTACCTGCTGGGCAGGGAACAGCCGTGGAGGTGCATCGGTGAATCCCCCATGGATTCCCAGGAGGGGTGTGCCACTGTGACCAGGAGAGCCAGGGAGGGACCTTGGGAACTCAGCGTTTGCACACAGCTAGCTCTTAGTGACGATAATCTGCTTGCAGGACCCCGGGAGCCTGAGCAGGGATGGCTCCTGGGGGGATTAGTGAGATCTGCAGGCAGGAGTCACCTTCAGTCTGCAGGGGAAGGAGGATTTCTGGAGCTGGCACACCTGGTACCTTTCCATCAGCAGCCTGGAGAAGATGGGGAGCTGTTCTAGAAGGACCTGTTTATAATCAGGGCTTTCTTAAGTGTCTCTGTTCTGAATATAGGGGTGATTATAGGGGCTCCAGAATTCCCGTGTGTAGGAAGAGAGGTGCCTTAGCCCCAAGCAGGTTTTGCATTACCTGTCCCTGGGTTTGGTGGGCCAGATGTTTTCCAAACTTGGCTTGTCACCGGTGTAATTGCCTCCTGTGCTAATTCTGAGTCAGCTTTCCTTGGGTGTCCAGCTGAACCGGGTTGGCTTGTCCCAAAGTCTTAGTGTTTTCACTCAGAATGGAAGGACAAGCAGCACGGTAGGGGTGCAGTGCTCGTCTCCATGCTCAGTTCACTCTGTAGACATTTTGGTGCTAACGTGGCATTCCCACAGTCACTTGGGGGAACAGTTTGCTCTTGCTGTGGGGATGGTGCCACATTATGGGGGAAGCTCTGTTCTTAATCAGTGCAGAAGCCGTGAGGGGAAAAACAAGTCTGCAACATCACTTGGCAACACAATTATTATAATAGGGTTTGCTTCTTCCTACACTGCCCAACTGAATTATTTTCTCCATATGGTGGAGCTACTCTGTTTTTAACTGGTTCTTCCTGCCCCTTCACCAGATGGCTGTTTTTCTGCAGGACCTCTCAGCTCCTGCGCATTGTGCCTTGCTGAGCTGAGAGCAGGGAGAGGAATTCTGGAGAAAGCAGGCTCAGGACAGCCTGGGCAGGGCAATGAATATATCTGGTGCTGCACCTTAGGCATCAGTGAGATGAATATTCAGTATTATAGCTCAAAGCAAGCATCCTGTTTATGTTTGGTGGTCGTGAGATTTTGGTGAGATCACAGAGCTGAAGGAGCTGCAAATGGGCTGCACACAGGAATCTTTCCCTTCTTGGTTTCCAGCTCACTTCAGGCCTGACCTGGAACAGCTCATTGTCGTCCTTGTCTTGGGTGTTAAGCACAGCTTGGCTAATACACTGCAATCCTGTCTGTCTTCTTGCTATTTTTGTCCTCCTAGGGCAGGGCACCCCACCTGTAAGCTTCTTGTTGCTCTCCAGCTGCCAGGGGATCCTTGTCCTGCACCACAGTGAGCCTCTGCTGCTCGAGTGCATCCTTGTGATGCCAAAGAGGAGAAAAAAAAATTACAGACATACAGAAAATCCAACAGTAGGTACAGAGTGTTTAAGGAAGATAAATCACCTCTGTGATTTACACTTCAGGAAGAAATAGCCCACCAGGGTTCTGGGTAGCCAGGCACTCTGTATTTCAAGGGCCTTCCTCATTTGCTTTTAGTCTGCTTTTCTATGAAAACAAGGCGTGTGTGGTCACACTGCTGCTGTGTTCCCCTTAACTTTTGAATCTGGTGAAAAAATTCAGCAGATTTGGTGCAGGGGGAGAGGTCTCCGTGGTGTTGGGATCTACATGCTCCATGAAAACAGGCACTGGGCAGAGCCCCTGTTAATACATGCCCCAGAGGAGGGGCTGTGGTGTTGAGTTGCCACTTAATGTGTGGTGTTGGAGGAGAATCTTTGTACAGCAGCTCGTCCTGAGACCTCTCTCTGTAGGAAACAGCAGAACCCTTTCTCTGGCCTTTTCTTTTTTCGATTTCTTTTTTTTTCATTTGGTGAGACTTGAAAATAAAAATAACACTTTTCATCTTCAAAGAGCTTTAGAAACATCGGCTAATTAATCCTTCCCTCGTCTAGCTTGCTGCTTCAAGGAAAAGTGGGAAAGCAGGGATTTTTCTGAAAGTGAGTGAGATGGAGCCTCGGAGGACCCGTCTCAATTCTGAAGGGTCTGTGGCTGTTGCTCCACTCCAGAGCATGCGGCTCTGTACCATGTTGTTGATTGTTCTTTGTTTCGGTAGCAAATAAAGTAAACAATGGAATTCAAAGGAACAGCCAAGCACATATGCCCCAGCTTATGGCTAAACCATCAACCTGAAAGAACTGTAAATGAGCTTAATCAGGAGGGCAAGAAAATTCCCATCATTAGATTTTAAATTTTTAAAATTGATCATATGTGAGATACTAAAATTTTCTCATAAATTACTCTGGAAACACAAGAAGGGCATTTCCTGTTCTCCTCTTGATGTCCCTGAGGATCTTGCAGGCCTACACCTCCTTGGTTTTTCTGGATCCTCCCTGTGCTTTGTGCTTTGCTATCAGGATCCTAAGGCGAGCATCTCCAAGCTCAACAGCGTCAAAGACACTGCAAAAGCTTTCGCTGTAGGTTTTTTTTCTCGAGAGAAATTCTGTATTTAATTTCCTCTTGAGTCTATTCCTACTGGCTTTTCCAGGGTGTTTCTCTTTTCATTACCATTCAACGGGTGTGAACTTGTCCGGGGTCCAAAACAGGACACGCATGCAGCTCTGTGTCATTGTGCTGCCTTTTGTCATGCAGTCTTTCTGCTTTGATCAGCAAATTTTTTTCTATTCCACTTTGCATCGACCCTGAGTTCTAGTGCAGATACGGTTACAATTGGAAAATATTGATTTTAGTATTGTTAGAGAATAAATTAATTGTAGTTTCTGGTGGGACAGAGAAAAGCAAGAACAGAAAACACTTCTCAATCAAGCAGAAGTTTCTCTTATTTTATACATATTTACTATTATTCTACAACTGAAAAGCCTGGATCCAGAAATACTGCAGAAGGATGAAGTGGTGATTACAGAACGCATGTTCTCAAAGGAAGCTATTTTAGGTTTCCTCAAAGCAAAAAAAAAAAAAAAAAAAAAAAAAAAAAAAAACCAACAAACCCTCAGGCTCCCCTGAATCAGAAACGTGATGTTGTACTTTGAGTAGAAACATACCGAGTTCCCTGCAAATTTGTTGTCTTCAAATCATTGCCTTGCACTTCCCCTGCCCATCTCTGCATAACTCTTAATTTGGCTGCTCATGTCTGTGTGCATAAATATGCAAGAAGTGAGTCCAGAGTTGCTCTTGGAGCCATGGTTGGGTTTGCTGGACTGGTAGATAGAAAAATTACTTTTTTTCCTCCTTTTTTTTCCTTTTAAACTGAGACACTCAGCTCGGGCATCAGGAAGACACAGTAAACAAGGAGCCTGGTGTTGCTGTTTTTAGACAGGCACTGTTCGGAGTAGGATTGCGCTTGAGGAGGTGCTAAGTATGTTCAGCAATATTGGCATTTTGTTTCAGTTGGATGAAGATCCAAGAGAAATCTGAGCCCTTCATGAATGGAAAGAGTCTTCCCTCACATGCCCCTGCATTGCTTCTCCCTCTCACAGGGCATATAAAGAGCTGAATCCTCCCACCTCCATGGGATATGGAGCTGGGAGTTTCCCACATCCAGCAAAGGAAAAGCAGGAAAGCCCTCAAGCTCCCTTTCCCTGCGGAGGTCACAGAAATTATCATTTCTTATTCCTCATTCCTGGAACCGCTGTGGCATCTTGCGGGGCGGCGACAATGGGCGTGAGCAAAACACATCATTAATAAAACGCCGGTGGTTGGCATTTGCTGCCCGGCCATGGGTGGGATGCGAGGAGAAGCGGCAGGGTAATTATAGATGTGAAAAATGAGGCAGGAGCACAGGGTAACCTTTCTAGGGTAGCTGTCCCGGTGATCGATGGGCCTACATTGTTTTCTCGCTAACCTTTTGGTGAACCTCCCCTCAGACTAACAGGGGAAATACAGTTATTCCCTTCCCCATCTTGTTTGCTGTGTTCCACCTTATTATTGCACCCTAAATATTGCCGTGTGCTGGCAGTCAATCACAGGTGGGCACTGAGCTGCCCTACAGTCCTGCCCCTGCCCGGCTGGAGGCTCTGTCCCAGCCCCAGTTTAACCAAAAAAACAGCTTTTACAACTAAAATAGGTGTTGGGGGAGCTGCAGGGATAGAGCTGGGAAGGGTGCAGTAAAGGGAACGAAATGCACGCTATGATTTTTTAATGGAGGGGCAGGGAAGCTCCAAGACTTTTGGGCGATAAATTCACAGGCTTAGAACTGGATGGAAGTGTCTTTAAGGGGAAGTGTTGGTCCATTTGCATCTCCTGTGGTTTTATCAAAGCCAAACTTGCTCTGTTCTCAGGAATTTCTAGCGCAGCTCTCAGGTGATGAGGTTTCCGAGAGCTGCAGTCGAGTTTGCGAAGCCCAAATTCCTCTGTCAGGAGGAAGAGGGTTTGGTTCAGGCGTTTCAGGGGAAAGCATACGATGCTGATACACACCAGATAAAACTGCAGCATGTGAAAAAAATGTGAAGAATGCCAGGAAATGTTCTTGAACCCTGCAGTTGACTTAACAGAGAGCTAAATGGTTACAGGCACTCGAGATAATTGGAGATAGGAATGTATACATGAGACAGCCCCGTCTTTCAAGAAGGGTGGATCTTTGCCTTCGTGTCCCGGGAAGTACTTTTGATTGTTGTATTTCTTTCTCTGGAGTAATAACTAAGCTTCCTCTCAGCCAAAAGCATTGCTGATATATGGGGATTTCTTCACCCTTTACAAGGACAGTCCTGGCTACTTAGAAAACAGCGAAATTAAAAAATGACATCCGTACTGCAGTGCGATCCAAGGACAAATTAGAAGTTAAAATTAATCAGATGGGAATCAGTTCAGATTCCCCTTGTGTGTCGTGAAAAGTTTCTTTTGTATGTTTTTTTTTTTTTCTTCCCTGCAAGATGTGTCTATCCAAAATTTCTTTCATGGCCACCTTAGATTTTAACATGCGGAAAATGTTTATGTTTTTTCAGTACATCGGGATAGCTTTAAGAATGTGTTTTGGCAAGAAAAAAATGAAACAGTAAAAGGAGACATTTGAAGAGTCCCAGAAACAAATATATGACTATGTGTTGACATGTTATGAAGGTGTTGGGAGCGACTCCTTACTTAAAATTGTGTTGAAATTTGCACTTACTATGGATTTAAATTCATCAGTTTCACACTTAAATGATTGAATTTAGGTTCCTGATTTGGTACAGAGACATGTTAGAGAACAATTGAATTTTCCATGTGATGGTTTTAAATAAAGAATGAACTTTACTTTGCAGAAGACTTTGTTTTAAAAGTCTTTCTTCTAAAGCAGTGCCTTTCTCCCCGCAAGCATCGTGGCTCCTTCAGAACTATTTGCACACCACGCTTGTGTTCTTGCTTGTGTCCTGGTTTTTTGTCCGGCTCCACTGAGATGGTGTGACATTAACAGAGTCAGAGTTGTTCCTCTGCTACAGCTGCAAGGGCCCTCTTCCATCTCTGGACAATGGAGCAATTGCAGTCTTTGGCAAAATAAAAAAATATGATAAAATATGATAGCTAAAATATGATAGCTGCAGGATCCAGACTCATGGTGGTGACCCTTAGTGGGTCAGGGATTGCATTTTGTTCAGGCTTGGTTGCAGATCCTGTCTTAGCAGATGCTGAGCAGCAAGTCCCAGAGCTTTTATTTCCAGGGTGTTGAGGGATCCCAAATTAGGTTGCAAGTTTTTTACTGCAGGGACTGTTTTCTTACGGTTTTTTTACATCATCTAGTACAGTAGGGCTCTACTTAACACATCCAGATGTTATCCCTAATATACATGCAATAAATTAAATTCAGAGTGGATTTGTGTTTCTGCAATCTGTGCCGTGCCCTGCTGCTTGTACAGGGCACTGTTGTCACCCTCTCCGCCGGCTGTGCTGACTTGAGTCGAAAGTGGAAATTTTCAACTCTCTGCAGCAGGAATTGCCAACTGGGGCAGCTCCGAGGTGTCCCTGCTGTTCACATAGCTCCATGTGTGGATGATCAGGCATTCCCAGGCTTTTCCTTGAGCTCCTTTGTGGACCGAGCAGGTCCTCAGAGCGTGGGCAGGGTGCTGTGGCTAACCAGGCAGGGTTTAAAAGTGGGCCTTGGGTTTCATGAGCTGTTCCCAGCAGGGCTGCTGTCTGCCTGGGTGATATCTACAGGTCATTTTGACTTAAAATCTGCCTTACCTCAGTAATACCCATCGATAATAATAGTCCTATTATTATTGTTACTCCCTGCTATAATAAGCAGACGTGGTCTGATGGATACGGCGCAGTGCTCACAAGGACCTCGCTTCTTTTCTTGGCTTTGCCGTGCTCTCACTGTATGATCTTGGGCGAACTGCTCCACCAATCTGTTCCCCTGTCACCACACATTGTCTTAGATCATCAATTCTCTGGAGCAGACACAGTCCCTTAGCACGTCGTGTTTTAGCATCTAGCATTGTGAGGCTCTGGGCTCTGCCGGGACTTCTGTGTGCTACAGAAATACAAATAGTTGCTGCTAATAATAATATTAAATCTGTGTGGCTCTTCAGAGATAAGTAAAGGGCAATGCTCCTTTCTCCAAGGAGCAGGAAGGATAAGTACTTTATTTTTGTCTTTGTCTCTTTCTAATTATAAAAAAAAAGGCAGCCAGTAGACATGATTAAAAAAAGAAAAGAAAAAATAAAGGAAGGCTGCAGTAATTTGATATTTTTAGCCTCAGACCTGGTACTTGTTCTGTGAAGCTAGTCTTAGGATCACGGCCTGAGTCTGGTTTGTATCTGTGTTTGCCAGGGATAGAAATCGTTTGGAGCCTTATATTGACAGTTGGCTCAGTATTTGGGCTAATCCTATAAAACCACCATGCAGCTCGGTGCAACTTTCAGTATTTGCTGTGAACAAAAGTGTCAGGAATGTTACAGATCAGACAGGAGAAGCTTCACTTGGCCAATATGTGGCAAGGCTCTGGGCTGGAACGATAAGGGGTTGGGATGGATGGAACTGAGTGTGGCTGAATGGTTGGAGAGAGAAGTCAACTTTTGTTTGTTTCTGTGTGCTGTGGGATTTTTTTCAATTATTATTTCATTTCCAGAGAAATGCAACTGCAACAACAAAAGGTCTTAAATATTCAGCAGTGAAAACAATAGATTTGAAAAGGAAAACAAAAAGTTAGAGCCAGCTCTGGCATTGGTGGACACTTGGCTCTGAGGGAAGTGAGAACAGCTTGGATTTGCATAAATTGCATACTGCGGGTCAGAAAGCAGTCAGAATTATGCTTTCATTGCAGTGGCATGAATGGGAGCACATAATTGGCATTCTTCCCCTCTTGATCAGATGCCTCCTTCAGGGGATTTCTGCACCCAATACGTTGCAGCTCATCCATTCCCTGCCTGGCATGGATAGGGCTTTTGTTTTCAAATTATGATTTTTCTATTCCCTGATTCCTTCCATAACCTAGGAAAGCCCCAGCCCTCCCCCCGTGCCCAGCCCTTTGTTTGGGAGAACAACCAGAGGTCAGGCAGTGCTGAATGTGGCTCTTGTTGCCTCACCCCGTGCGTGTTTCTGTGTTTCTGTGCTCCTGGCTCAGTGAGGAGCTGTGACCCCTCGGGGCCATGGTCCTGGTGCTCTCTTGTGCTCCTCCTCTCCAGTTTGTGCAGTCCTGCGTTTTGGGTCCAAACAGGTGAGTGTTTTTGTGGTCAGTGCAGCAGGGCTTCCCCCAGGGATGGACAGAGATGCTTGGCTGGGACAAGCTTCGTGCGGCTCTTGGTCAAGCCCAGGGTTTCTTTTCTGTTGTTGGGCTTAATAGCCATTTTTTGCCTTTTCCAATTTCCAGCTCAGGGCTTGCTAGGGGATTCAGGTCCAGCAAAACCCTTGAGTGCATGTTTAACCCGAGCTGCAGCCAGGCCCTTGCCAGGACCCAGACATGCATTTGCTTCAGATGATGCACATGGTAAATGCTTCCAGCAAGTGCGTGTGGTGCTGCTAAAAACTCAGGTCCATCCAGACTCTGGTGGCCACATGGAAACCTTTCCAGCTGGATGTCAGGTCTTGGTCACCGTCCCTGTGTGGTTTCTTCTCTCCACTCAGGGCTTCCTCTCTCACCCTGGATGCTTTGGTTGCAGTTTCCTTCTCCACAGAGCCTCTTTGTCCTGTCCTTCCCTGGGACCATGCCCACCCTGCTGCTGATCTCAGATCTGCTCAGCAGCAAACAGCACCAAACAGCTATTGATGGCCGAGGCCTGCCTCTTCGTTTATTCACAGACAAATGTTTTAACCTGTCAGCGTTAAGAAATCATATTGATTGGAGAGATTTTGTGCTATTCCTTGGGTCTGTTAGTCAAAAGGGCAGTTCCTCCTTTAATATCTTCCCCACGCAGGCTCGGTTCTACTGTACCTTGTCCGGAAAATCTTCTATTTTCAAGGCACAGGGAAAATGATCTTTATAAAATATAAACTATGGGAATTTTCATTCCCCTCTGGCTTTAGGAGGAAGAGAGCAGCTGGGAGAGAGTGGATGAGAAAGGCTTTATCTGCTATATTTTGGTTACTGCGCTTTGAGTGATGGGTTTAATAATTGATAGAGCAATTTAGCAATGATCCATAATCCTGAAAGAAGCCTACGCTCCCCTCCCTCTCCCTCCCTTTCTCCTTCCCTTCGAGACTGACAGGCTGCTCTCACTGGTTTTGTCTGCAGAATTTCATCCCTTGGTTTCTGTAAACAGCCTGACATGGGAGAGGGGGAAAAAAAGCAACTGTTTCTAAATCTTTTGTCTTGTTTCCACAAACAGCTGCACTGCCTTCTCCAGCTCTGGGCTTCAGTCATTCATTTGCTCACATGCTCTTGCTGAAGAGAGCAGGCGGTTTTCTTTAAGGCCCTAACCCAAATGAAGTGTGTGTGTGCAATGCCTGTAGGAGAGCAGAGAGGTGCAGAGCCTCCCAGCAGGGACCCCTCCCTCCCCATTTAAACCCAGGCTTTGTTCATGGCTGAATCCAGCTTGCTTAATCCCGAGAAAGGTGCGTAGGGATGGCAAGTCCTTGATATGTAAGCGTGGTTTACTTGAAAGTCTTCCAGGATTAACCTATGGAAATTGCTTTTTCCGAGAGCCTCGTGGATGGTGGCAGCGAGCAGGGGATCCTGTTGGAGTGCCTGATGTGTGTCTGTGTGACTTCCCATTTTTAGGGTTGTGTTTCCAGGGTGTGCACCCCTTCACAGGGTAGAGGGGGATGTCCACAGTAAGTGTGGGAAGACAGTGGAAAAGATGAAACAGAAAAAGGAGACAGACATTGCAAGCAAGAGAGAAAAAGAGAAAAAGGTTATAGGTACTGAATATGTGTTGAGGCCGAGGCAGAGTGAGGAGAGGGAGGAGGTGCAGCCTGGCAGAAAGCCAGGTATAGGCAAAGTCAAGTGAGATGTATTAAATTATGTTTTTCCATATGCATCGCATAGATGCCAGATTGACAACAAGTTGTAATTAAGCATGACATAAAGTCAGCCATGCACAGCTGTATTATTCCTTAAAATTACAAGGGGTGAGGTCCTTTGGGCCACAGCAGAGTTTATGGATGCTCCGCCATGGGAGGTCTCTAAGACAGGCGAGCTGAGTGCTTGCTAGGCGTGACACAGGCATTGCTTGGATGGCCCAGGATTGGGGCAGCGAGGGAGTGGATGACTTCCCTGAGGTCCAGGCTAGCCCTGACACCATCCTCTGGTGTATTTTCACCCTTCCCAGGGAGTGGGTGACTTCCCTGAGGTCCAGGCTAGCCCTGACACCATCCTCTGGTGTATTTTCACCCTTCCCAGTCAGCACCCTGGTGAAACATGAGCAGTGTCAAGGGGTGGGTAGTCTAGTCTGCTTCTATGGTTTATTTGGTGTTAAATACCCTTAAATACCTACATTGAGAGGCTCACGAGGCTTGGTTGATAATTACTCCAGCCAAGTTCAGAAGTAGTTGTTGTGTCACGCACTGTCTGTTTTTAAAGGACAGAGCTGTGTGTGTATGTACACTTGATTAAAACACCCTGGGACCTGCACCTGTCCCACCTGAAACACTCCCAGCTGTGCAGTATTTTGCCTGTATGCAGGAGGATCTTGGTGACCTTGCTACTGAGAAATGTGTGGTTGCTGTACCTTGTAGAGTTAGAGAAGTTCAACTGAAGGGGGCATTGGAGCTCACTTTGTCCAACCTGATGGTCAAGGTAGGGTCTGCCATGAGATCAAGATCAGAACTTCATCTTGCTGGGTCTTAAAAGCCTCCAAGGATAGCAACTGCAGAGTCCCTCAGGGCAGTTCATTTATCAGCACAGTGGAGGTGTTTTCGCCATTCCCAGAGGGATCGTCTCCTGTTTCAGTTTGTCATCTTTACCTTCTGCTCCCCACCTGAGGAAAGAGCCTGGCACCATTTTCTGTGTGTGGCAGAGGAGGAGGGGCAGGCTGCTGTCATGGACACCATGGCTCTCCCTCCCCATGCTGAGCTTGCTCCAGCTCACCCATCCCCTGGGATCCCCAGGCTGGGTGGTGTCCAGATGTGGCTGGAGGTGGCACCACAGTCCTTGTTCTGCTGGTCCTGTTCCAGGGAGGCTCTTGCTCCAGCTGCTGCCTGGCTCTTCCTTTCAAGCCCGCTGCCCCTCCAGTCAAGGGGCTCGTGGCCATTCCAGCTGAGCAGGTCCCCAGCTGTCCCAGGGGCCAGACCTGGCATTTCTCCTGGCTGCATTTCAGAAGGTCCCTCTTGGCCCATGGCTCCCACCTGTCCAGGTCCCTCTGGGTGGCAGCCCTGCCCTCAGGTGCATGGCCAGGTCTCTCCAGTCTGGCATCACCCATAAACTGACTGAGAACACACTCTGCCTCCTCCTTGGCTCAGGGATAAAGATGTTAAACGAGACCAGTCCTGGATAAACCCCTGCGGTACCTCACTGGTTACCAGCCTCCAGTTTATATTTGTGTCCTGTAACATAAACCATCACCGAGGGCTGAATGGATCCAGCTTCCAGTCCTTTGAGCTGATTCAGATATTTTTTGAAGCCTTGCAGACTAATCTTGAGGGGTGGGCGAGGGCAGTGTGAGCCGTGCAGTGCTGGAGCTCCCCTCTGGTGGAGGCTGTGCAGATGTTCTGGCAGCCTGGACATGGCTCTGGCTACACCCACAGTCCTTCCCAGAATCCAGATGTGCCTGTGAAATACAGAGCCTGCTAGAAGGCACTTCTGGGTCCTTCCTTACCGTTCAAACCAACACATCTTTGTGGGCAAACTGTGACCCATTGGGTGGCATTCCTCAGTGGTCCTTTCCCTCCCTCGGGAATAACCCTGTGCTCACTGACCTCCCCGTGGCTGGAACTTCATGCTGGAATCTGAAAGGCACGGTGTGCCTACACATTCTGGGATGAATCTTGACTCCTGGGGCTGTCCCTTGCTCGGAGATGCAGGAGAAATGCCGAAGTCGTGCTGTGAGGCCAGCACTGAGGGTGAGCCCAGCATTTCCCTGCTGAGTGCCACGGTGGGGTCTGGAGCAGGGGATGGCGAGGGAGGAGCAGGAGCTGTTGGTGCTTGTGGGTGTGCTAAGCTCTGGCCCTGGTGCCTGTCTTTATCACAGACACAAAGGCTGCAAATGCCCAGCCCTGGAGCAGAGGATGGCCTTACTCTGGGGGTCATCTGTTCTCGATGTCTGCATCCCTTCCAGGTGTCTGTGTGAGTGGAGAGGTGGAGGGGTGAGGGAAACAGCAACCGTAACCTTTTACTTCCAGAATATCAGCATGTCTCCTTTCACATCCCTTCATTAAGAAATTATTTGGAGTCTGAGAGGTACAGAGGCACAAAAAGAAGATTCTGTGTGCATTCCACCTCCATTATAAGAGTTAAGAGTACTTTGGTGTTAAATACCCATGGCAATAAAAGGTGGACACCTCCACAAAATACAAAAGAGTCGAATGAGCAGGTGTGAGAAAGAGTCCATAAAGATGCCAAAGAAAGGGTTCACCTGACAGGAGGATAGAGCTCCATCACTTGGATAAAAACCCCTTGGCAATACACCCAAAGGATGCAGTTCCTTGTCCTCACAAGAGGTGCGTGGGGTGAAGGCCTGGGCGTGCAGCTGATCAGAGCATCCCTGCCTGGGCAGAGGAGCTCAACTCCTGCCTCTGCCCAGGGCTTTCTGAGTGGAGAAGAGAAAGCTGCTGCTCCCCAAATCCAGGCTTTAGCAGGTAGAGCAAGGCAGGAGCTGTGTGTACCAGCTCAGAGACACCTTCACTGCAGGTCTGTCTCCACTGCCTGCAGCTGCCCCCAGCCTTCTTCTGGAAGCAGGAACACTCTCTGCTCAAGGTGCCAGCAAGTATGAAGTTTTGAGTTATATTTTTGTCTGATATGTATACTTGTCCGTGAAGGACTCTGCTGAGGCTATCACACTTGGCCATGGGACCCTACCAGAGGTGGTAAATTATCCCTGAGGAGGGCAGTTTGCAGGGAAGTTTTAAAATTCAGAAAGAGCCCAGCTCTCTGAATCCCAGTCTGTGGAAATGAATTTTTTTGGCATTTGTTTTTAATGTCCTGTGATGTGTGGGTGAAAAAGCCAGCGAGCTAGACTGGTAATTAATTTTCCTGACAGAAACACCAGACAATGAAATTACCCTGCCACAAAGCAGGGTTGCTAAAGTAAATACTCTGCCAGCAGCAGGCCTGAGAGCTGGACGGGGTCGTATGTGAGGTGCAGGCAAATGATGAGATGGCACTTGTGCCTCTGGGGACCCTGGCACCCTGGGGCACTGTCACCAGCAGCTCTCTGGTGTACACAGGCACATCCAAGCTGGGCTCCAGAGGGATGGGGAACTGTCTGGACCCACTGCTGAGCCAAAGAGCAGGTCACCCTTTGCTGTCCAGGCAAGTAGTTTGGTCGGAAAGGGGATGTGGGAAGTGGGGATGGGATGGCTGATTTTGTCCTGAATACAGAGGCTCTTGGCAGGGCTCTTCCATCTTTCCCAGGCTGGTGGCAAGTGGTTTGTAACCCTTTGGTCGATGCTGGTGAGATTTGTGTGAGCTGTAGGACAGGTTGTGCCTGTGCCTGCCGAAGGGGAGAGCCTTTTGTTGGAAGACAATGAGGGCAGCTCATGGGAGAGGAAGGACAGGAGGGCAAAGCTTTCTGTTCTCCTTTTGTGTGTCTTGTACTGGAGGCAGGAATTACTGTGGCAAGAGTGTTGCAGATGCAGAGCCAAAAAAAGGGCGGGGAGCGGGAAATGGGGATGTTCTCTCATGTGTTGAGGTGTCTGGCAGCTGGCTCCATTGTGTGCCATCAGACAAGATCCTCACCACAACCGAAAGGTTTGGTGAGTCTGTGTTAAAAACCTGTGTTGGTGGTACGGAAAATAATTCCCTGTGCAGCCGTGGAGAGATCTGCTGAAGATCTCAGTGCTGTTCAGGAGGATCTGCTGCCATGTGAATCGTCCTTCGATTTATGGTCGCAATACTCGGATGTGCACACTTGGATAGGGTATTTTCCCTTGTTACATAGTGTCAGCAGCTGCAGAATGGAGAAATCCCACACAAGAACTGGGTAAGACATGGGAACTGTTTTCGTGCCCTTTGGGAAAGAGAATTACTCTGTTCTTATTGCTGAGCTAAACGTGAGTGCTTTGAGGAAGATAAGGGTCAGTTGTTGAGTGGACTGCAAGCACATTTTAGGACTGGAGTTATTTAATGTATTAATTATCTGTAAAAAGTGTTGGACCAGTAGTGAAGTGTTCAAGCCTGCAGATATCACAGACTTGCTTAGGTTAGGCTGCAGAAAAAAATGAAGAGCATTTAAAGGACTTAATCTAGATTACAGAAAACATTATGCCAGATCAGTGCAGTACTGAAAGCCAGTAAACACTGGAAGACAAAAAAATGAACTATTTCTGCATAATTCTATGTCCCAAATTAACTGCAGCTTCTGTGGAGAAAGGACTGTGTGCCTCAGAGGATCTCCCAGATAAAACATCTGCTGAAATGCCTCATGTCACTCCAAAAGCAAACAAAATATTAAGCTTAGGGAAGACTGGAACGTGAAAGCATTCCTGCAAATAGTGTAGAATAAGTCTGGGGAATATCCTCGTGTTTAACTCTTTCTAGGTCGGTTCAGCCTGTCTCCAAGCAGTCACGTCAGGAAGAGGAGTTGTAGGGTCAGGCAGTGGAAGTGGATTGAAACATCCATGGGATGTACACTGGGAAGCCAAAAGCTGATGCAGGCATGGGAGAACAGGGCAGAGAAATAAAAATAGCTTGTGCTAAAGGACAGGTGATTCAAGCACTTCCATCTTCACCTCTAGACCAATCTATGTGAACGTGAAGTGAGAGGTGACAAATTTAAACCTGATGAAGGAAAATCAGGCTTCAAGCAGCTGAGTTAAGATGCTATTGAAAGCAGAAGGTTGCCTGTGGAACTCTGTGCCACAACATGTGATGGAAGTCAAGATCTCACCTTGTCTCAAAAACCTGACATGCTTATGTTAAGAAAGAGAGCAGTTGCACATGTTAGATACTATGTACATTTTCACCATTGTTAGAATTCATAGAATGAATGCTGTTCTGTTTAGTTGCATTTTATGTGTTTAAATAATACAGACATCGGTTTATGTTTTTCTTCCCAACAGTGGGTTTTCTCTTGCATGTGAAAAACACATTTTCTCCTAATTATTGCACTGCAGAAAGTGGAGCTTTAAGGAAAACCCACTGGACAGCCAAAGACTCAGGAGGAAAAAAAAAAAAATCAGAAATTTTGGAACCTCAAATTCTATGTCGTCCCTTCTTGCAGGGGTCTGAAGGTGTTGGCAGGGTAAGTGTGGAGAGAGAGGGAAGGAGGTGTGTGCTGCATATGACAGCAGTGCAAGTGATTTTTATGAACAGGGAGTTTTCCACACAAAATCATGTTGGGAATATCCCTGTAGTCCACTCCTCCACTTGAGCTGGTGGGAGGGATTTGAAGTTGAGGCGATGCGTGGCTGAGCTCTCATTAGTGACCAGGGACATTTCGTTCACAATGTGGAAGGCAGACAGGGAGAGGCAGATGGCTTTGAATGCAGGATTTACATAGTAATGAGATTCAGGTCACCATAGCTGTCTTTTTTCTCTCTGCATTTTGTCTAGGTGTCGAGTAGCGTGTAGGGATGACGGGATGACGGAATAGGGAGGAAAAGAAGAAAATTAACCCCTTGTTCATGAGGAGAGATTGGTATTAGAATAAAAAGTTTGCCACAGTGGGCTAAAGTGCAGTGGGGGAATGACAGTGACAAGCACAGAGGAAGCTAGAAGGGCTAAAGGTAGGCAGTTTTTAAGTTTCTGGCTTGTTTTTTGTGGGAATGACACAAAGAATTCTAACTTTAAAATCCCTGGGTTTCCTGGGATTTTTACGTTCTCCATTGCTGGTTTGAGAACAGATAGTTTGGGGCTTTCATCATTACGAGTCCCCCCAAAACTGGGGAAGTTTGTGTACTGAAGACTAGGCATGGATTCTTGCTACAGGGCCTTTGCTTCTTTGGAAAAAAATTACCATTTTGCATGGTTTCTTGGCTAAAGACTTGTCTTAACATGACTATGTAATGGAGAGATTAGAACATAATATTTTCCATTGCAATTGGTAATCCTTAGTATGATCTCACCAGTGTCAGATCTTATCCTGATGACAGATGGGAAACTGGGAACCATGAGTCCTATTTCAAGCTTAGGATGGTGGCACTTGATTTGCTCAATAGCCAACCCCGGGCATTCCCAAAATACGCATGAGGGCCTGAAAAATCCCAGGGCTATATTTAAAATTATGGAAGTTTTAAAGCAATGTGTGTTTCTTTTATCAGTCTTCTGCGTTTTAAAGCAATGTGTGTTTCTTTTATCAGTCTTCTTTTTTTTTTCTTTATATTTAGAGGAGTGTGGTAGAGTAAGTTATTCTTTCTGCTGTACATCACCTGAAACCAGAAGCTGGGGCTTTAGAAGTGTTGCAAGAACAGCAGAGAAGCCTTGGGAGGAACTCTGTCACGTAACTGCATGTGGACACGTAGGCAGAGGTGGGAAAAGTAAGACAGGTGTTTGTGTGTATCAGGTTTGCAGTATTTGGAAAATCCTTTGGTTCTTTCACATAGAGATTTTTGAAATGCATTCCTTTCACATAGAGATTTTTGAAATGCAGAGCGTTTGGAGCACATAGGTCGGGATTCATCCCGTCTCACCTTAGCCACTGGAGTTGAGCAAACTCATCTAACCTTGTCCCACAGACCTTTCCAACACCACTGGAGAAGGATTCAAACCACCCCAAGGCAGTGAGACAGACTGCCCCTGGAAGGGGAGGGGCAGAGGTGCTTGGGTGGCATCTCCTGGAGCCAGCAATAAATGCAGACCCAGAGTGCTGCTGCGTTTTGGCTGTTTGGGCTGAAAGGGAAAAGGAAATCTAATCAGGAGCCTGGGACAGACTGGGAAAGGAAGGCTTCCTGGCTACTTCCTCTTGAGGAGAAGACTTAGGTCTAATAGATCTAATTACATTATTTCTCTGTTTTGTTGTTACAGCCATTTGTTTAAAAAGTCAGTAATCCTTTTATACCAGTCCTGTAATGATTATTTAATGTCTGGCTGTTTGTGAACCCACCAGGCTGTGTGAACAGAGGATGCTTCACCGCAGGGGATCTGCACAGTTCTCCACAGGACAGCGAGTGGGGGGCCTGATTTGGGTGCCTTCATATTCCCACTTGCTGGGTGGAAGTGGCAATATGCATCTTCTTTGCAGCATCTTCTTTACAAAATACTGCAAAACGCAGGGCTGTCTCTTGGCTGTGTACAGCCACAGTATTCCCCTGCAAGGATAAATATTTACTGAGCAGTGTTTGGTTAGCAGTGGCCAGTGGGTCCCTTTGCTGTGTCAGAGCAGTGACACTTGTTGGCAGCAGCTCCATGAGTGTCACCACGGGCACCAGCTGCCCTACACCAGCTGAACACATCTGCTCCCCCTGCTGATGTTTTCTCACCTCTTCCTTTGCAGAGCCCCTGAAATCATCCTCGGTTTACCCTTTTGTGAAGCAATCGATATGTGGTCATTGGGATGTGTCATTGCAGAGCTGTTCTTGGGCTGGCCCTTGTACCCAGGAGCTTCGGAGTACGATCAGGTGGGTGTGGATCTTGCCCTGAGTGCTCGTAGGTGCACACAGGTTTTTCCCTTCTCTTGTCAGAGTGAACAGATGCTGACTTTTCGCTTTTGCTAACGATGGATCTCTGTTTCTTGCTCTCCCGAGTCAACCTTGTCATTATGCACGTGGGGTATTTATTCCAGGTGAGCAGTGTGGCTTTTGAGCCCTGACCGCCTGAGTGAAATCTCAATCAAGAGTCAGCGCTGCCATTGACTGGAGAGCTCTATACATGTCTCTCCTCACTGAGCAGAGCAGGCGCGCGTTCTCTGCTCTAACAGCAAGTGCTGTAAAAAGGCTTATTTGTTAGAAGAAACTGCACGAACTCGGCTGCATTTCATAACCCCTTTTATGAGAGTGCATATTAAAAGCAATGACGAGAAGGAGAACGTTGGCATTGATGTAGGTTTCCAGTTAATATAAGCTGTCGTCCTTTTTCTCCCTATAGGCTTTTATGCCCTTTTTGTAGTCCTAAAACCGATAATGCAGCGGCAGCTAGAGCCAGGGCTGTAGAATACTTTACATTCCCATAGTATTCTTCAGGCTGATCCTAGCTGTCTGCAAATACAGCCTGAAAAGGGTCTTTTTTCTTTTAGGAAATAAATTTGAAAAAAGGAAAAAAAACAAGGCAGGTTAATAAATAAGTTTTTCATATATTGAAATGTTTTCTTGATTCTTCTTTTGAAACCAGTAGTTTTTTGATCAAAGCTCTAAAGGTAAAATTTGGCAGGGGAAATAACTTGCAGCAAAGAGCAGGGCTATTAGTGACTCTAAAGGAAATCAGATGTAGCTGAAAAACTTACAAGCGTTTGAAAATCACACGCCAAGCATGAAGAGTAGATTTCTTTCTCTTCCCTGTTGCACCCCAAAAGCCATAAAACACACAGCTGAAAAAGAAATCACTGTACCTTAGTGGCCAGCTTAACTGCCCAGCACAAAGCTTCCTCTGGTGAATACAAGGAGGGCTCCTGGGGAGCTGGGGAGGGGCAGGGCTGCTCCTGGCCCCTGGCACAGCACTGGTGCTGGGCTGGAGGCAGGATCCTGGTGCCTCTCAGCCGTGGGAGCTCTGATGGACCTAAGGAGCTGCAGAGCTGAGCAAGCCACGCACAGTGAACCAGGGCCGGAGTGCCTGGAAGTGATTGAAACCATGGCTGCTCTTTATGCCTTTATTTATTTAATGTTTTTATCCTTCTCTGTTTCTTCTCTCAAAAACACTTTCCATTCTGCCCTAGAATTTTCTAGAGTAGATGAGTGGTTTTAGTAGTTTTGCAGAGTTTGCAGCAATTTTGCAGAATGAAGCCATTCAGGAGTCAGGAGATGCCAAAGTTAAGGTTTTATGTGGCACCCCAGGGCGTGTGTGACATCGGTCTTTAATTGTGTAATCACAGACCCTTTCTCTTTTATAAATAAATAAAAGTTTGAGATCCTGGAAGCACAAACAGAGTGTCTTTTAGCCGTGTGGGTGCCAATGAGGTCATGCTTGTGGATGCAACCCAAATAACGTCATGTAGTCGGTAGAGACAAGTACTTTCCATACCATGAGGGCGTCAGTTGGTTTGAGTGTGTATTTCACCTCAGTTCAAAGGTAGTCACTTTAGAATCCTCTCTCTGGAACTTCAAACTCCTCCTAGGACAGGTTGTGTGCTCAGGTGGAAGAAAACTGGCAAAAGTTAGAGAGCAAATAACAAATTGTTGAACTTACTTCCTGAAGAGGAGAGTGTGATATAAAAAGGTGCAAAGTGGTGAGAGATCCCACTGAAATCACTGTGCAGGTCCTTGTTTTTGACCTCTAAAAACTTTGGGACTTTCCTCCTTTTGTCCTTAAACCTTGTGGGAATGCACTGTAAGAGTGAGTTTCCAGTGATGTATGTGATAAATGGAGGGAATTCCATGTGGAGATTCCTTTCCTCTCATTCCTTGCACTGAGCTTTTTTTTTGTAAAGTCTAACTACATGTTACATCTCCTTTCTTTGTTTGTTGCATTGGCTCAAAATGCCTCCTGCACTCCTTCAAGGAAGACCTCCAGAGATCTTCAGAGGACGAAGAGTGACCTCTCCTCCCTCTCTTACAGATTCGCTACATTTCACAGACGCAGGGCTTACCAGCAGAGTATTTGTTAAGTGCAGGGACAAAGACGACTAGGTTTTTCAACAGGGATACAGACTCACCGTATCCCTTGTGGAGGCTGAAGGTAGGAAGATGTTCCCTTGTTTTCTTCTCCTTGCAGTTGTTGGTTGGAAATGAGGAGACATTCAGATACCTCAGAGCCTAAGTCTCTGCTTTTTGCAGTGCAGCACATAGGGACGGTAATGCCCAAGGTAAAACTGCCATCCCCAGAGTGCAGCCCATAATACATCTGTTTGGCGTTGCAGTGTGGGAAATTTAAGTCCAGAATTGATCTGGAAATCTGCCTTTAAGTGGTCAATGAATTGTTGTGTAGTGGGCAGACTTTGCTCTAATATCTGACTCATTGTGGGAGGGGAAAAGGCAAGCATTTTAATTCTACAATCAAGACCTGTAGTAATGCAGGTGAGTCCTGAGTGTCCTCTGCCAGTGTCCCCAAGCTGTCCCCAAGGAGAGAGGCCAGTGGGCTTCTGGCTGGGATGGGATGCTGAACCTCATGCAGGGGTGGGTGTAAGAGACCCACCAGAGCTAGGAAGATCCCCAGAAGCGAAAGAGAAGAGATAAATCACCTAGTGATGTAAAAGATGTCACAACCATAGCGGAGATCATGTGAATGGTGTCTGGTCAGGCAAGAGATGGTCTGTGATGAGGGCAGGGTGAGGCACACGTGGGAAGGGGCACATCGTCTGCAGCTGGTTGCGGGGCAGTGTTGGTCAATGCCTGTGTCCTGTTTTGAGCAGACGCCAGATGATCATGAGGCAGAGACGGGGATTAAGTCGAAGGAAGCAAGGAAGTATATTTTCAACTGTTTGGATGATATGGCACAGGTAAGAGCACTGGTGAGTAACCAGCAAGGCTGTTCCGTGCTACCAGCAACACTAACAGAAGGGAATTATAGAAGTTCTCTGTGTGCTATTTTCAGCTCCTGAAAAATACCAGGATTATGCCTACCAAATTAGCTGTTATGTGCTGCTTTGCAGGGGTGACTGCACACAGGGGCATGTGTGCTGTCGGAAAGCAGCCTTGGAAAGTGGCTAAGGCACATCTCTGAGTGTTGAAATCCTGCGTTTTCTCTTGTCTCTCCAGTGCTCTTGTGCATGACCACTGGCAAGTCACTTAGTTCTCTGTGCTTTAATATTTCCAGTTGTTAAAGGGTGACATTGGAAATATTCACCATGGCTGCAGGAGAGTGTGCTGGCTGTAAAACGTGGCTGTCTGGGGGAATGGGACGTACTAATCCACTGTGTCAGTTCCATGTGGTTGTGAGAGCTAATCCCAGCATAGCCACTCCTGTGATGGGAGTTTGTGCTGACAAACAAACCAGTGTGCAGAACTGGCCCAACACTAACATAAAAATGGAGTTTGTGCTAGCAAGGTCTAGACACTTTAGCACTGACAAGTAAACATGCAGGAATGGAGGACTGGAGTCAGAGGAGACTGGATAATGCACGAAATAATATAACAAGTGTTTTTTGCCTGGCACCTAATACATTAATGGGATGTTTCTCATAAGCCTACTGACAATTTTTATGTATTTTATATATTTTTTGCTCATAGGACACATAGATAAGTATCTGATGGCACACTACTTTCTATGATAAATACTCTGATTACCAGAGCTTGCCTGCTACCACATGGAAGCTGTTCATCTTCAGTGGAGGGTGACTAAGTGTTTCATTAGCCATTGACCCAGGCGAGCTGAACACTTAACAGTCTGTCTGGAGATGTGACATGCACAAGCCAGATGAGTGGCCACCACGGAGTCTGCCGAGACTCTTCAGCAGCAGCTCCTTTAGACAGGGAGGCTCGCAGGACATGTGCTCCAACGAGGAGTAAACACGGTTTGCTGGAGACCTGACCATCTGCTCTTTCCCTTTGGCACTCACTCCTGTCCCTTCTCCTTTAGGTAAACATGACAACGGATTTGGAAGGAAGCGATATGTTGGTGGAAAAGGCAGACCGGCGGGAGTTCATAGATCTGTTAAAGAAGATGCTGACGATAGATGCGGATAAGAGGATAACACCCATTGAAACTCTGAGCCACCCTTTTGTCACCATGACGCACTTGCTCGATTTCCCTCACAGCACACAGTACGTGCCTTTTGTTCCCCTTGGGTTTTGAATTGAGGGGTGAAGAGGAGAGTGGGTTGTGGTGGAGACTAAGTGTATCTGAGGATCTTTGTTGAGATTTTTAATCCCTGAGTTTGGATCTTTTTCTGGTTAAAAAGAAAGACGATTGCCAACTCAAGGTTGCAAGAATTGTGTTGTAGGTGCTTAGCATTTAAAACGCTGCAGTGTGTGCTACATTAATTATGTAAATATTCAGTAATTACATATTTTTGCATTAAAATGCAGAAGAAATTATGCAATTAGCGCTGAAAGTATCAGTCTATTCCAAAGTAATATAGTCCTGATTGTTACTGGAGTAATCAGCCTTCCTGCCAGAGCCTTCCCATCGTGCCAGGAGTCAGCTTTTGGGGCTGTTTGCTTTCTAAGGGAAGAGCTGTTCTGCAGCAGGCTCTTCACAGGCATAAGCAACAGGACAAGGAGTTCGATTGTCAGCTTGGTTGCTGTCCACCTATGTCACCTTAAATCCCACACTCTGACCTCAGCTGAACGTGTGGAGTGGGGACAGGCTCTGTGCCTGATGGAGATGTGAAGAAGTCACTCCTTTGAGCCTGGCTGCCGCTCTCCAAAGGCTGCACCACAGAGCACAGCAGCCTGAAATGCAGAATACCTGCACCCAGCCCACTGCCCCTGTCCAATTCAGGGTTCTCAGGTGTGAGTGGAGAAGGCAGACACACAGTGGGAGTTTCCCAAAGCCTTCAGAACACTTAGCTCTGAGCATCCTGCTCTCCAACACTTGGCAGTTCAAGGTGCTTTCACGCTGTCCCTTCCCCTTGACAGGAGAAGAGTTCTTGGCACAGTGCTGTACTTCACTGGGTGCCATTTGCATGAGTGTTCAGGTACAAAATTAAAGGGGGCTGCTTGAAGAGCTGCAGAGTATGTTTTTGTGCTGCAGAGCAACAGGTAACTGTGTCAGCTCCCCTGCCTGTATGTATGGCTGCAGTATTTCGAGTTTGTTTAAGGTGGCTTTCCCTCTTTGGAGGAGCTGTAGCTGCCTTTTTGTTATATTTATCACAAGATAAGAGCAGCTGCTTGCCAGAAGGTAGTGGGTGCACGATCTGTGCAGACCCAGACTTAGCCTGCACAGCCATCTTTGAGCATTGTTACCTATAAATAGACAGTAAGTGATAAATGAAAACAAGATGGGAGATGATTGTGCTGAACGGGGAGAAAGTAAAGTTTCATATAAAAAACATTCATGAATAAAAAATGACAGTAAAAATACTAAGTGAGCATCACAGACAAAAGTCTTCTAATTTGCAACAGTCTTTCTGACTGTGCAACAGCTGATTGTGTAAGATAGGAGAGGTTTGTGACCTAATGCATTGCCGTCAGAAATCTTTCCACTAACGCAACAGACCATAACCACATCTTCATTTTTGAAGTGTTCACTTGTGGCTGCTCATGCAGAGCCCCAGAAAGATTGAAAATATCATTGGGGCCAATAGCAGTGAGAATTTTACCCAAATAAAGAATTCAGCATCACGTCTGAGAATACTAAATGTGTGCCAGGCGGGTGCGTAACCCCGCGAGCCCCTCCACGCTGGAGGCAGTGACTGGCAAAGAGAGCATTTAGCTGGAACCAGCATGGCAAGCGGATGGAAGTTTTGTCTGTGATTACCTGTGGTTTGGAGAATAGGAACTTCAAAGCCTTGAAAGATGCAGGGAGCTATAATCTCTCTTGGAAATAAATTGGGCAGCAGAAAAAGTGAGAATATAGGGAAGCTGTAGCTTCTGGAAGGAATCTGTGCTGTGGCACATTTCAGAGAGGCTGCAAGTTTGAGCAGCACAAGAGGGGCTGTTCTGCTCATTTACAAGCAGAAGCTAAGTGAGCTTGGCTTCCCAATTCACATATTTAACTTCCTGGCTTTTAAACTGCTGAGTACTCCTCAGACTTCCTGTCTGTTTTGCTTTGTCCCTGCTCTTTCCCCCGCCCCCTTTTCTTTTGAAGTAAAGACAGAGAACACGGTGTTGCATTTGTAAAGCTTACACCTTGTTAGATAAAACCATTTGGTAACACACATTGTTCACCATGTGCAGAATATACACTGTCCCAGTGCTTTCTTCTTTGTGCAGGGAGAATTATTTTCATACTTGTCTGAAAAGAAGTGATCCAGTAGCCTTCTATATTTATTTGATGAGTGATTTTGCTGGATGTTCTGTGACCAACAAGTATAAATGTGGAAGTGAAGGCACATAATGGGCAGCTCTGCAGAGTGTCCAGAGCCTGGCTTGGCTGCAGGTGTTTATGGCCCAGATCCAGTTACCAAAATATTACCTGTAGGAAAAGAGAGCTGACCATTTGAATAAGAGACAAGCCAGGGATAAAAAGATCTAGGTCCTCTCCATGATCAACCATAGGGATCATATCAAGTTGTTCCTTTTCATAGGACATTTTGTTTTTTAAAAATTGTAATAGGATATACCCCATACCTCCAACAGCTTAGATTGTTACAAAATGCTCAACATCTGATTTTCACTGCTTGGAATTTCCCATTTTCTTTGTTGGGATAATGGAAATACAATAAATGCCTTCATACTTTTTGAGGTTGTGTTTCAGACTCCGAGGTCACATTTGTAAAATCAGTTATTGTGGAGGAATTGTGGGAAACCTGTATTGGTTTTCAGATGTCAAAAAATAAGACTGTATGAAAAACACAGTCTTGCACAGGTTTACTGTGGTGTTGTCTCCTAATCTCTGTATGCTTTGGTATTCTGATTAAAAAAATGAAATACAGACAGTTTCATGTACCAGATGCCTGCTGTGCTCTAGGAATATAGAGAGTATTTCATCTCCTTTACTGGGGCACAAAATAGGATAGTTCTCAAAATTTCCATTGCTATATCAATAACATTTAAGGGAAAGTCAGTGTTGAGGAAGAAGCTGTAATCACTCCCCCAGAGATCCAGTTTTCAGTGTGAGATAACCTCAGAACCAGATTCCCTCAGGGCACTGATGAATTTGATTTGTAATAACTTTTTGATATGAATTGTCCCACTGACTGCAAGAGGAGATGTCATGCTTCAAGATAAGCATCTGCACAAACGTTTAGCCAGACAGGGGCAATGTTTTAACTGCTTGGCTGGACTCAGCTCTTGGTGAACTACTTCTTAAAAGGAACAAGGGTGGTTTTTTTAGGGGTCTCAGTGATGAAGAACAGTAAAATTCTTCCTTGCAAAAGGCATGTGAAACTACCTTCAGGCTTACACTGAGGCAAAAAGCATGAGCTGTCTTTTCCTCTGAGGCTGAAACATCAGAAAAAAAAAAAAATCTTTCTTTCTTGCTCTCTTTCAGTGTTCTCATATAGCCACTTTGTATTTCTTGCCCTGTCTCCTAAACAGCAAGCAATTTGCTTGCTTTTGTGACTTACATTGCAGGGCAGAGACCCATGGGAGCCCCCAGGAGTCCCAGGGCAGTTGCTCTCATCTTGGCCTTCTCCAGCACAGGGTTAATTTGACTCTCACTACTTAAGAGAGACCTGCATAAAACAGCAAAAGGTTTTAAGAGCCTAGAAAGTGCTAAACCTGCCGTGGAGACCTATTGCAGGGCCACTGTGATGAACTGTTACCTGTGTTAGTCGCTTGGCTGATTCTCTCTGCCTTCTTGCCCCCCTTTCCCTGCGCAGTGTCAAGTCCTGCTTCCAGAACATGGAGATTTGCAAGCGGCGGGTGAATATGTACGACACGGTGAACCAGAGCAAGACGCCATTCATCACCCACGTAGCCCCAAGTACATCGACCAACCTGACCATGACTTTTAACAACCAGCTGAACACAGTCCACAACCAGGTGAGGGCATCAATCACGAGCAGCCAGTGCTGGAAACATTTATGGCAGGAGGGCCTAGAAGATGAAAAGCAAAGTAGTGTCCCATTTAACATGCCTGCCAAGAGATGGTGCCTTTTTGCTCTCCTTCCTATGCTCTTTTCCTCATTCTCTTTTCTTCAGGCAAGCAGTAATCTTGTGACATTTTGTGTGACGGTGAAATGTTGCCCTCGTTGTTTATGTTGTTGTTGGGGTGATAAATCCTGCTTACATGGGAAGTTGCTATGGGGAAAAGCTCATTAGTCCCTTAATTCAGCAAGCAGTACTTCTTTGCCTGGGTCAGGCAGAAGTATTTGTGATCTTACAGCTCTTCTTCAAATTGGCATTGAAGTAAAATGAACTGAAACTTTCTGTAACAGGCACAGCACTGTAACTGATCAACAGGAAAAAAGAGTTTAGTGATAATGTTTATTGTTATCTCTCATTGGTTTTACTCCCGGGGCCACAGTTGTTGTGGGAACCATGTGCATGTGCCCCCACTGCAAACACATTGCAGTGTAGTTTGGTGGGCTCTGGCTTTATAATCATACTTTCTATTAGTTTTACTTGCCCCAGTCTTGGGGGGTGCCGTGTTAACAAATTTTATGTGACTAGCAGGCTAAGTTGTTTACTGTATTACAGTTGGTACTGTATTACAGCAGTGAGAGGAAACTCTCCAGGGAGAGCTTCTAGGAGACTGAAGCTCAAGAAATAGCTGCTGTCTTTGAAGCCTTCTGGGAACAGGCTTGCCAAGACTGACTCTAGAGATTGCAGGTGGCATTGCGGAAATGGCGTTTGGAAAGCAAGGGAGCTACAGGAGTCTGTGTAGATGTGCCCTGTGCTCCTGTGTCAGTCTGAAATCCAGAGTTCATGACTCAGGTCTTGATACATGTGATCACAGAAGGTCTTTTGAAACAATTCAGGCAGATACAGACAGAGATAGGTCATGACTTGATGTGATAAGGTGTTGGTTACAAACACCAGTTCCCTTTCTAGGCTGTTCCTGGGATGCTGACTAAAGAAATGAATGCTACATGCTCCTCTAGGCCCCAGCTGCAGGGCAGAGACACCGTTTGTACCAGAGTTACTTGTAGGAAATGCAGATTTGCTTTCATTTCCTCGCAAGTCGCTTGACATAAAGGTCAGCTGTTGTCTGGGGAGATCTGTGGTCATTTCAGAATTCTCGTAAGGGGTGTGTGTTGTGAGAAGAACCAGTATCCCCAGTGTTCCTGGAAGAATTGGTAGAAATATTTCCAGGAAGGGTGTTTTAATTTGAACAAGCTCTAAGCCTTTCACAATTTTATTCAACATACCACTTGTCTTGGCTTTCTTTTGATTCCTGTCTCTGCAAAATATCTGGGGATTGCCTCCTTCCAGTTACAGCTTCTGAGATGATGAGTGTGTGAGCTGCTGTGGTTGCTCCTCAGTGTGTAGCACAGGAGAGCAGATTGCACTTCACAGCCTCTGCATGGAGAGTGGATGAGGAGGAGGAAGAAATATTTTGTTGTCCCATCCTTTGTGGCTGTGGCAGTGCAAAATGCTTAGTCTGCTCTCTCCTGCACCTTGAACAAAGCTCCTCCTGGGTTCATAGATTCATCATGGGAAAGTGTTGTCTGCCCTATCTCCAGCAAATTTGGACAGAGGGGAAAGAGGGGCTCTGGTCTGGTAGTGTCTGGCTCCCTAAGAACATAAATTTAGCATGTATGCTAAGAACATAAATTTAGAGCAGTGGCAGAGCTGTTTAGTTGCCTGCAACTGCTAGACTCAAGTGCAAATTTTTTTTAAAAAAGGCCGTCAGATTTCTAGATTTTTGCAGAGCTCTCAACTGATTTTTTTGGCTTGGCAACATCCTCAACTGGCAACTGGAGTTTCTGCTCTGAGATTTTAAAGACAAGTCCAAGTGAACTTTGGACTTTGCAAGTATTAGCATTACCTCCTGTTATGCATTCTGATTACTTCAAATTCCAAACATAATTCAAGGGGCATGTGCCATCTTAGATACAAGGTGTCTAAGAGGAAAGGCCAGAATGGATTTCCCCTCTCAGGATCAGATTTCACAGCGCATGGAGGTGCTGAGTCTATTTTACCTAAGAAATGTGAACATCTTCTAGAGCTATGTGCATGATGAGTGAACAATGTGATTTCCAGATAGCAACATCTTCTGAGCCCATCTTCATCATGCTGTGAATCAGAGCCAGCTGGGTGAGAAATGGGGCTGCAGTTCTGCTGTAGGGAATGTGCTGTGTCTCTGAGCACTACAAGCAGCACATGGTGTGGTGCAGCTGTGGTTGCTCAGGCAGGTTGTGATCTTTCCCCAGCACTGCCCTTGTCTCCGTGCTCCTCAGTGTCCTGTTCTACCCCTTGTTTGCTGTTTTGGTTTGGTTTTTATTTTATCTTACACTATTTTACTTCATTTTTGTTTGGATTTTGCTTCTTCCGACGTACCCATCTCCCTCATTTTTTTGTTTGTTTTTTGTTTTAATTCCCGTCATTCCTTTAGACCACCAACCTGGCTCCCACCTCCTCCAGTGCCACTATTTCCTTAGCCAACCCCGAGGTCTCCATACTAAATTACCAATCTGCACTCTACCAGCCCTCAGCGGCGTCCATGGCTGCGGTGGCCCAGCGGAGCATGCCCCTGCAGACGGGAACAGCGCAGATCTGTGCCCGGCCAGACCCCTTACAGCAAGCCCTCATCGTCTGCCCACCAGGCTTCCAAGGTAAGTGACACCTCAGCAGGGCTTGGCTTGCTGCTCCATGCAGCTCCTGTTGGAAATGAGCTTCCTCAGTGGGGTCATGTGGCAGGAAAAAGGCTGGCCTCGTTAATCGGAGCAGTGTTTGTGATGGCAGAGGATCTTGCAGGCACCTCTGACATCCTGAGTTGGAGGCAGGTGGTGTGAAACAATGGGGCAGGTGCTGAGGAGGGGCTGGGGGAGAATATGTGATACTTGTCATTCTTTGCCCCTGAACAAAGTTCGAGGCTCTTTTGCCATACTTTGGTAAACTTGAAAGCTTTCCCACACAATAACAGTGGATCAGTACATACAATAATGGGTCATACTGTCACTTCTCAGTGACTCAATTGCTAAAAGGGGAACTCAGGAGCGTAATGCAGCAGGGAGTGTGGTACTGGTGGACATGAGGGTTCTCCCCCATAACAGATGCTCGTGACCATTTATGATTACAGTTCTCTCAGCTCCAGCCCTGCTGCAAACAGCGCTGCCTGTGTGTACTAGTGGTAGGTACCATTGTCAGACAGCTTGGGAGATGATCAGTGTTAACCACTCGCCCTTCTCTTGACTTTACATGCTGTAGCAATTTGGGAAAAATAGCCAAGTATCTGTAGGAAGTGGTCTAAACAGACCTTCGTTCAGGTGGTGCAACTTCTGCTCTTCATTTCTACAAGCCTGTCTGTGCAGCAGTCTCCAGGCACTTGTTAAATGTTGTGCAAGATTATCAAAGCTCTTTTGAACTAGAGAAGTTTAGCCAGACCTCTTCCACGTAGTTAAAATGCATCTCAAGGGTTTGACTTCAGAAGTGTCTTGCTGGAGTAGGTAAGCAACCATCTTCAGCTTGCTGCCTTGAGAAGGCTCCAAAGCAGAGGAGGTGGCACAGGCTGTGCCGTGCACTGAGGTGCTGCAGAGGGAAACTTCCTCCAGCTCAGTTAGGCTAATTTGGGGCTCAGTCAATAATGATTGGAGTTTGGGGTGTGCTAGGACCTTTTAAAAATGAGTCCCAAGAAACTGTGCTAGAGAAAATCACCTGTTCCCATCAAGGCTGAGGGAGTATGGAGTTCTGGATTCCCATCCCACTTTGGTGGAAAGAGAGAATTCTCACATAGCAATGAGTTTTGGCTGACAAAGACCATTTTTTGTGGTTAAACCAGAGAATATGGGGAAGAGGAGCCATTCACTCACCTCTTTTCCTTTTCTCCCTGTACACATTGTAATGCAATATTTCCCATGCCTTTGAGATAGCCTTAAAATATGAACTCAGTTAATCTCTTAGTGCCTTTGGGAATGTCTTTTCTGCACCCTTATACACATACCATGTTTGTGAACATTTGATGGGCATCTTTGAGCCAGGGTAGAACACGCATTTCATGTTCTGATTATTCAGATTATTCTGAATATTCAGACAGATTATTCAGAGAGACTGAACGTTGCAATTTAAGTGGACATCAGTGAGTGCCTTTAGGCATCTCTGAAAGTCAGACCCTGTTCCTGGCGATGCTGCTGGTGGCTCATGCTGTCCCTTCTGTGCTGGTGGAACAGGGTTACAAGCCTCCCCTTCGAAGCACGCTGGGTATTCGGTTCGGATGGAGAACGCCGTTCCCATTGTCACTCAGGCTCCTGGGGCTCAGCCTCTTCAGATCCAGCCGGGACTCCTCGCACAGGTAAGGAATTCTAAAGGCACCAAGCTCTGCAGGTATTTACTGGGGTGTTTAGCTCGTGGAGGCTGAGGAGAGAAGTTTTCTCTGAGGGCTTCTCTTGTGCAGTTTGGAGACTTGGGCAGCTGTAGAAGGGTCTGCAGCTTTCTCTGAAATGTCAAAATATCCCCCAGCTCATTGTTCAGCTCAAAGGCTATTGTCAGAGTTGCAAAAGCCACTGGAAAAACCTTCTTTCCTTCTGCTTTTCTACTGGAATTAGTGGGAAAGCCTCAGGGAAAGCAGTGTCTGCTGAGAAGGAACCAATAATAACCTTCCTGCATCCTCCTGTACTTGTAGTCGTGGGGGTAGTTTGCAGCCAGGAGTTGCACTGGTGTATTGCATGCTGCTGATGAATATCTTTCATGCTGTTAAGTTTTCACTGTTCTGTTTTATGATCTTCACCTCTGCTCTTGAAGTATGAGAGAGATGTAGGAGGCAGAGGCAAGGGCCCCACACTCAAGGAGCTCTCCTCGTCAGCAGTTCTTGCTGGCACAATTGCCTGAAATGTTTTCACAGAAAAGCATGGTTTCTTGTAAAAAACCAAACAGGAATGGGTACTATTGATCACATGCACATCCTCAAGAGGAACCCCAGCTCCTCAAAGCAGAGGAGCAGTTCAGTCTTCCTCAGTGAATCTGCCCTTACTATTTTTAGGCTGGTGCCATGGTACCTCTGCTGATACCCAACAGGGAAAAACAAGTGCCTAGTATACTTAATATTAAATTGTGCAGCCTGGAAAAGATGACCAGCTAGTTACAAAGGCATTTCTCTAGCTCAGGCCTGTTTGATCTGCCATGCCAGCACGTTCATATGCAGTCAGGTACCAGCAGACTTCAGGCTTTATGCCTGTGTCTTGCACTGCTGGGGTAAGACTGTTGGTGCTATTGCCTTCCTTTGCCAGCTGCCAGTCACACTTATCTGGTGAAGACAGATAAAAATGCAACTTGCAGCCTGTATGATTGCCATCAGCTAACGTGCCCTGCCCCTTCCCAATAGCAGAGCCTTTGTCAGAGCGCTGTCTGAAACATCAAACCGATCTCTGCTGCAGCCTGTTGTAACAACTGACATGGGCCACCTCCCTTGTTTGGTAGGAAGGGAGAGCCTACGGGGCAGGGAAACAAAAGCCGTGGCAAAGCAAGGAGCAGTCTGTGCAGGCTCAGTGGCTGGCACGTCTTGCTTGTGCAAGAAGTCAGCCAAGGCAGTGAGTGAAGGAGGTCACTGAGCTTTACGTGCCCCCACCATTCTGCCAGGCCGTCTGTGGTGTGCTGCTGTTTGGGGCTTGAAGGGGTGAGGGTTGGAACTGAAGCATCTCAAAGACAGCAGGATCCCAAAACATCTCAGTAGCTCCTGCTCCTTTCTTCTCATGGTGGCCTTGTTGGGCTCCAGGCAAGTGAGGAATGTTTGGTAGTAAAGCTCCTGCTGAGCACACCCCATGCGCAGGTTACCAATTTCAGTGCTGCCTCTGCCACACAAATGCCCATTTCGTGGGCTGCCCCATTCATACTTTCTACTGACATTTCATTCACTGTCACTTCCAAAGGGGAATTCTGGCTGTTTCTGAGAATCACTCCTCACTTGCATAGATGTTTAATTTTTGGTGTAGTAAAAGAGAGGCGATGTGCCTGTTGCTGTGCCTGTTTGTCTCGCGCGATGAGAAACACGAGCTGTCTCCGATGGCAGGGTGCTCTGATTGATGACGGTGGCATCTGGTGTCCGTGGGCCTCACTCGGTTCGGGCTGAGCAGCTGGTCTGATAAACAAATCTGTACCCAATTCCAGTTTCCTGAATGGAAAAACACAGCTTCTTTGTGATGCATTGTAGTCACATCTGATCTCGGCGGCTGCGTGTCTCTCTCCCAGCAAAGAGCTGTTCCTCTCATGCACAGCTGCTTATCTAACGCTCTTCAGCCTGGACTGTGCAACTGCGAGAGGGACCAGCCCCGGCAGAGAGTGCAGCGTCTCCAGAGCCCACTTCTGTCTGTCCCCTGCTCTGTTTGTCCTGCTCCTTGTGCTCCCAGAACGGTGTGGTGCCATCAGGCTTTCTCCCCTGCCCGGCACATGGCGCAGCTTTCTGTGCTTGCCCTCCTCAGGATGCCTGTGGCTGGTAAAGCCTTCCTGCATCCCAGTGCAGCTGGCAGCCAGTTCTCCATGTGCATTTTGTACAAGAGCAGGAGGAGGGATCCAGGGCAGAGGCACTGACAGAGCTTGAGCATCCTCTTTGGCAGCTGTGTGTCTGCAGCCTGTGGCGTGGAGCTAGGCAGTGCAAGGCAGAGCAAGCAGCCTGCAAGATGCAGGGTCAGGGGCTAAGGTAACTTGGTTGTAACTTCTCTGGGGCTCTGTTCACCCTCTCAAGCAAGAGTGGTCCACATATTGTATGCACAGAGACCAGTGAAAGAAGAGTGATCCTGTCTTTACTAAGGGTTCACTACAGGTTTAGATCTCAAAAGAGGCAAAGCTGTACAGTTTTCCAGCAGGCTTCCATGGTGTGACCCAGAACTGTCCCCTACCGTTGAATAACACCCTGGATTCTTGATTTTCTCTCCTTTTAACTCCTTCCCAACAACACTTCCCACAGAGGTCCTGCCACTGGCTTTCAAAACAAACACATTACTCCATTAATTGTTCCTGCTCTATATCCGGAGCACGAGCTCGGTCACACCAGGGGACCCATCAGCTCCCGAGGACAGGGGCCTGAGCACTGCTCCAAAATTTCGTAGTAATGCACTAACTGAGAGCAGGCTGCAGCTGCCAGCACAAGCCTTCCATGTGTAAGCACAGCACACTGTGCTGGTGGATCAGCCTAGACAAGTCTTATCTGCAGATTAAATGATTCAGTGGTCCTTACCTAATAAGTGAGGAATTTGTGCCTAGGCCCTGACACTGCATCTAAATTTATGCACTGCAGTCAGACAAGGAGCTTAGATTTGTTCTGTTCCCTTCGTGAAAAGGGAGGAGGCAGTTTTGTCTGCAAATAAATCCAGGTAGTCCCCTGGGACTGACTGCAAGAGTAGTTTAGTGTCCTCTTTTAAAGCAAAGATGAGGCAAAAAAGAAAAAGAGAACAGTCACGAGGTATTTTTCCTCCCTGATCTTTTTGTGCCTTTGCCTCTTCCTTTTACCTACTCCAAGCAGCACCAGCCCATGGTTGTGACTCCCTAGATGAAGGACTCTTAGGAGCCTTGTGACTCTTCTGTCCTTTCCAGATGTTGCCAAGAGGCTTCGCTGTTGCAGCCTTTTCATGTAACTCAGAAGCACGAAAAGTCACAAGATGGTCAAACTTAGGAGCAGAACGAAAAGATTTTTTTGGGGGGGTGAATTATTGTGGGTTTTGTTTCACTGGGGGATAGGAGGGAATCCTGGGGACAGTTAATATGATATTCGTGAGGATGGGGAAGGGGACAAATGCATGCCTGGAAGAAGCCTTCCATCAAATTTAGGCTCCTTAGAGCTATGAGATAACACAACACAGGTGCAGTACAGTAGTGCAGGTTGGGATTAAGGCAGGCTGTAGCTGGCACCCCTGAGTTCCTCAGCCCGGCAGTGAAAAGCTGCCGGAGCCACCTTCGGACAGCACATTGCAAAGAAAGTTTCCCAAGTCCAAACAACAATCATCTGACTTGTGTGAAGTCACTGGAGCAGGACAACCTGAGTCATGCCTGTGGCAGCACAGCTCAGGGGTGGTTGCATAGCAGAACGATGGTTCAACTCACAGGGCAGAGATTTTCCCCCTCTAAAGAATGGGGGGAATGCTAGAGAGCACATGGAGAGGACAGGCTTGCAATGTGTAGCTGTGGGTGGCTCCACTCTGATTTGGCCAGTGGAGCTCCTGGTGAGCTGCAAGCATTGCCTTTTGAGGAGCACCCAGTGACTGATACTCACTCCCTTTTGGTATCCTACTTTCCTTTCTCACTAAAGCCTTACAGCTCCCTGTTCTTTTTTCTGATCCTTGAAAAGTTCGTTTTCTTTTTTAGCTCCTTTTAAGTTCCTGAAGCCCTTTAGGTCCTGTTGGGGTGAGAAAGCAAGCTGGCTGTAGAAAGGGAAAATTAACAATGGAGCCATAGTGCCCAGCTGATCTGGAGAGTCAAAATTAGAAGGTGCTAAAAAATTTGATGTTTGGTTTGAAATGCCAGCTAGTTTTGATCCCTTCCATTCACAGTTTAACCTAAAACACAGCTGCTGCTTTGTATGGCAGGGATTTTCTTGCCCCTTCCTTTGTGTTCTGTATATTGATAACTATTCCTTCTCTGCTGTGATATCCTAACAGTGTTTGTCAAAGGTGGTAAGAGCTATGGGGTAGGACCACGATCATTATTAGGGGCCCCAGCTGGGGCCATCGCTCGTGTTCGGTGCTTGACGAATTAAGAAATTAAGAAATGGCTTTCCCTCTGTCTGACAGCAAGCATGGCCCGGCGGCACTCAGCAGATCCTGCTCCCTCCTGCCTGGCAGCAGCTCACCGGCGTGGCCACCCACACCTCTGTCCAGCACGCCACCGTCATCCCGGAGTCCATGGCCGGCACACAGCCGCTGGCAGACTGGAGGTAAACGGGAGGTGCTTGGAGGCTCCCCGAAGTCCCCACAGGTCCCCGAAGTCCCCACAGGTGCTGGAGGTGGCCTGAGGGATGGGGCCTTGCAAGGCTGTGGGGCTGAGGGGAGAAGGCCGCGGCCTGTGGCCCCACTGCCTGAGCGCTGTGGGACACTCCTCGCTCCATGCCCTTGGAGGGGAATGCTGTGCCCACACCACTCCTCTGTCCCTGGGGAAAACTAGGAACACAACTGGAGGGGAGGGCGTGTGGCTGAGGGATGGCGGGAGGCTGTGGAGAGCACCTGGGTGAGGGGCAGTGGGAGGCTGTGGAGGAGCCGCCGAGGAGCCGCCATTTGTAACGCGCATGTGTCCCCGGCCTGCAGGAACACGCACGCCCACGGCAGCCACTACAACCCCATCATGCAGCAGCCCACGCTGCTGGCCAGCCACGTGGCCCTGCCCGCCGCCCAGCCCGTCAACGTGGGTGTCGCGCACGTCATGCGCCAGCCGCCCGCCGCCTCCACCAGGAAGAGCAAGCAGCACCAGTCGGCTCCACGGTGAGTGCTGGGCCTCCCCGCCATGCTGGCCTGCTGGCCATGGAGGCGCTCGCTGACACCTCTGGGGCAAAGTCCATTCGGTTCCACAGCCCGGCAGGGATTGGATCGCACGTTTTGTGACATGAGGTGGTCAGGTGTGTTTTGCACCCAGTGAGGAGCATTTTGTGTGGGAGTTAGTGGCTGAAGAAGGTGCAGGATGGGAGGCTCAGACCCTGTTTATAGGGCTTGTCACGCTGCTGCAATTATCCGAGGCCTTGCAGTCACCATGATTCAAAAAGGTAACCATATTCTCAGGTCAGTGTGGTGCAGTGCCCGGTTACAACGCCTTTTCTTCCCACATCATCTGGAAGACACACTCCTGAAGGGGCTGCATCTTCAGGAACATGTGCCTGATGTGTGCTCACAAGATCTGCCCTTTCAAAAGCAATGGGGTGCTTGAAATTTATTCAATATTTATTTAAATATTTAAATATTAAATAATATTTATTTGTTTAGTCTTTTGAAATTTATTGCCACGTGGACCAGAGGATTGGGATGGCTTTAGGCCACCTGAGCTCTCCAGCTCCTAAAATCAATTGTTAGGCCCTGTCTTCAACAGTGCGTACCAACAATGGATACCCATTATTATATCCTGGCTTTATTATAATCATGGCAGCATAAAACGGAGCATTTTATAAGGATATCTCATATAGGGCAGTGATTAGAATCTCTTGGTAGAACCACTTGACTCTGCAAGGAGGAGTCTGGGGTTTCTTGCACAGCTCAGATGGTAGGATGGTTGCAGTGCCTGTCACCGCACTGTAATCTTGTTTAGAGGACAAGGCTGTTCAAGGTGTGTGTGCAGCTGTTCTGGAGAGGGTCCTCTGGGCTGTGCAACTATCACACTTCTTTCTTAAAAGAAAAAATAAAAAAACACAGAACACTGCAGGGGAGAGAACCAAAATGGGTCACCACTTGTGCAGTGGCAAAAACTTGAGCTTGTGTTTTTTCCTGGGTGACTGGACTGGGGCCAGAGGGGCTCTGAGTTCGCGACCAGTTTGACTCAAGTTAAGAGGCCACTATTTAAATCCCTCCCATTTATCTGCTCTCTAATGTTGGATTTACTTTGGGCGGGCTCCAGCTGTCTGAGTCTATTCATAACATAGAGAGGCAGCTCTGTCCCCAGCAAGCCAGCGAAAGAGAGTGCCTGTCGCAGCCACTGTGCCTGTGCAGGGCCTCTCTTCCCGTCACTCCTAGGGCGGGGTGGCAGTGTCCAGGAGGAATGGGGCACTCTCAGAGCAAAGGGTTTCTACAGCTTCATTCACTTTGGCTCTTTTTGTGCCAAATGAGGACCCGTGCTCCTTTGGAGAGGAGGGTACTCCACGCTGCTCATTGGTATTCAAAAAGCACTTTGAATGCTACTGTGCAGCCATTTGTTATGCAAAAGAGCCTGTGTAAGTTGGTGTAGTGTGATATACTGCCAGGGTGACTTCCTTTTGATGGATGCCACCTATTCCTTTTGTTAGCTTTCGGGCCAGGCTGAACATGCAGCCCAGGCCGCACTGTAGAACAAAACCAGAACTTTGGGTTTTTTTTTCCTTTTTGAATCTCCAGATGTTCTGCTCTAGCAAAAAGAAACACAACCAAGAAAGGAAGTGTGGGAAATGAGTGAAATGGGCTTTAATCAGTGTGCTTTGGTAAACAACCCCATCTGTAGACCTACACTGTACTGTTTGGCAGATAGGTTTGTGTTCGGATCCCTGATCCAAGTGGGCCTTTTCCAACTGGTCAGGCAGGGAACCTGAAGTAGGAAGACTGGGAATGTTTCTCTACTGTATAATAAATACATTGTTTCTGTTTTTCTGATTTGTATATGTTGTATGCTGCTTCACATGGGAATGAAGTGAAACTGAGTATATATCGTCCCATCTGCCTGCTCTCATCCATGGGACATCACTGTCCTAGAGGGTAAAGTACTGAGCAGGAAATGTTCATCGAAAAAGATTCATAAACAGCAATTCATTTCTGTTTTAAAAAAGCAGTTTTCCTGATAAGTGATTGTTGTTTGCCACAACAAATTCTAATTTTACCTCTAGTTTTTTCTGACCAAAAAATATCTGGTTATGATGCATCCATGCAGGATACAGGAGAAAGGGATTATCGTTTGGGTGGTTCTTCCTCCTATGTCAGCCATGCTGTGCCTGCCTTTGTTCTGTATGTCTGAGCTGTGTGACTGCCCTTTACCCTCCCAGTGCAAAATCCTGAGAGGCAGCAGTTCTCATCTGGAAATTTCTAAGGAAAACAAATTTGAATTTTTACTTACTTTTCAGCCAATTATATGAATAAGTCATGTCTTCTTTGAAGAAGTGACTGTGCCAATTTTTCAGTTTTGCTAGAACCCATAACTCAGTGCTACTGAATCAGAGACCAGGACTCACAAACCACGGCAATGGGCGACTTAAGCACACAGAGTTTTAACCAACTTACGCCTTTTCCTGTTTCCAGAAACACATCCACCTATGAAGTTTCATCCTCCCAGTCCATCAGCTCGCCCCAGCGGTCGAAACGAGTGAAGGAGAACACCCCTCCCCGCTGTGCCATGGTGCACACCAGCCCTGCCTGCAGCACCTCGGTGACGTGTGGCTGGGGCGACGCGGCCGCCAGCAGCACGCGGGAGCGGCAGCGGCAGACGATCGTCATCCCCGACACCCCCAGCCCCGCCGTCAGCGTCATCACCATCAGCAGCGACACGGATGAAGAGGAAGAGCAGAAGCATGCACCCACCAGGTGAGCAGTGCTCTTCTCCCTGTGCGGGAGAGATGGGCAGAGAAGTGTAGGGTGCCAGGAGCTACATTTGGGTCTCAGCAGCCAGGTTTTCTTTGATTTGTGAGGAAAATTACTAGCTGAGGACTTCACAGATTCAGGTGATGCTCCCTTCTGCGCTGGACATTTGCTGTGTGACCTTGGGGAAGTGCAGTAGTCTCTCTATACCATAGTCTTTCATCTGTAAGAGCAAAGAATATTTTTCTCTGTCTTGGTTTTGTGGAAAGGAGACTTTAGGTAGCCTGTGGTGATGAGTCTATGTAAGTGAGACATCTGTTCACAACAAAGACAAAAATTTGCCTTTTCTCTTTCTAAATGATCCAGGCATCCGTAAAGAGCATTAAATGACATCTTCCATATGAGATGTTTTTCTTTAAAAAGCTCTCAAAAACAGTGGTTCTGTCCTAAACACTCAATAATGATACATACATTGCAAGAGGTTTGCTCAATCCCCTTTGTGTTGCCAAAATATCCTCGAACTATTGTAAAAGTGGCAGAAACTGCTTTTTGTCTGACTCTGCAGAGAGGCGTAGATGAAGCTAGAAAGTGGTGGCTGAGTTTGCTTCTCAGAGAATTAACTCACCCAAGTGAACAGCATGGTCAAGGACTGCTGCCATTGCTGATCATCTCTTGTGGATCAGAAAGGACTTAATTTTCCAGGACTGTCCTTTCAGCACCTTTGATCACATGCAAGTGCTCTGGGTTTCCCATCTGATGCCAGTCACAAGACATCACTCTGCTTTATAAGTTGTAGAGAAGTAGCCTTGAATAATTATACCATCTTTATATTGGTAACTGAGATAGGAAATTTTTAACCTTATCCTTCCAGTGTTGTCAAGAGAGGATTATTTTTTTGTTTATTTAGAACACACTCCATGGCAGATTTTCCTTTAATCTCCAGAGATACCTCGCTGTATCTCTGCATCTTTGCAGTGTGGTGATAAGTGAAGCCTGCAAATGTGCACGGAACAGATGAGATGCCCTTGGCCTCCAGGAGCTAAAAATCTGTAAAGAAAAGGCATATGATTAAGGCATCCAGGCTGGAATTCCAACATGCTTCTCAACAGTCACCACCGCTTCCCCTTCCTCTCTCATTCTAGTGAACTCCACTGGGCAGCAAGAGCTCAGAGCCTCTCAAAGTCAGCCTTGCCATGAATGCAGTGGTTCACAGGACAGCATAACATATATCACTTTAAAAATAAAAACTATAAAAATTGCTTCAACATTCCTTACTTAGATAGGGGAAGAAAGTGTGTTTCCAGGAAGAGCTGCATGAAGACCAGTGTGAAAGTCAGAGGAGTATAAATAAGGAGCCACTTCTTCCAGGACTCTATGGGAAAGGAAGGGCAAGACAAAAGAGATGCTGAAAATTCAAGGGTCATGGGAGTTCTTTTAAAGCATGTTTATCCATAGTGCTGAGTCCAGGCTTTGGAACATTATGTACAAATCCTTAAACTTAGCATCGTGGGTATCGTTCTTGGGTCCAGAGGGGGGTGAAGGAAAGAGCTGGGATCCTGTAGCCACTTCAGCCAATGGTTATCTTCTCAGCTTTGCTGCCGTCTGACCAGTTTCTTCACTCAGCACCTCTCCAGGAAGACAGACAGAACAAAGTTTAGGAACATGTCTGGAAATCGAGTTGGGAGTTTGAGGTATTAAAAGATTTGGGTCTGCTGAAGGGCTTGGAAAGTTGTCCTGGGAGCCACACTTACATAAACAAACTGGCTTTGATATGACTAAAGCATATTCCGGACACGTTCCTGCCTGGGATCAGATCCCTGGCTACTTTTTGTATCCATATGGCATATCTATAGAGTGCCAGGGTGCCAGCATTCCGGAAAGGCCAGAGCTTAAGAGCTAGATTTAATTTCTGAGCCATGTAGAGACATTTTGCATGGACACGAGTCAGTTAAATTGCCTGTGCAGATGTAACCAGAGCAAATGGAGAATTGGAGGTAGAGACACAGGTGGAAAACAGCATGGCCAGAATGAGAATTTTTTGGTTAAAGTTTCCAGGAGAGCAAAATCAATTCGCTCAGTACCTTTTGACGTGGGTAGATGTAAGACCAGATTCTCAGCTGGAGTGAGAGTGTAGCTTCCAGTCAGGGAAGCTGTATCAGCATGTAATGCCAATGAACTTTGTCCCTGCTGAAGTCTTTCTCATTGAAAGTTTGTCTCATTCAGGAAAATGCCTCTAAGTTTTCTTACTTGCCTATTTTTTTGTCTCCAAGAAATATGGGAGTGACAGTGAAGTATGTGCTTAATGTAATCACTGCCCAAAGGTTCAGGATCTGAGTCGAAAATGAAACCATGCAAGGAATGCATTGTCTCGCTCATATATGCAAATATTACCATATTGGGCAATAGCTGTGGTGTGGGGGTGAAAAACAAGGAATCACTTGAAACATGCTATTTTTCACATCCTAGAAACATTAGCTTTTTCTAGGCTAGAATATAGAAATCATATGGCACTTGATAGATCGAAGTTAATTGCCTGATCATATCTTACTGATAGCAGTGATAACTTTGCATTAACTTTGCTGTCATTGAATCAGCCCCTGAATTTGCTACAGCGCTTCCTTCTTTTACTTCTTACAGAGCTAGAAACTGCCCTTTGACCCATGAGACTAAAAATGTTTGTTTTATTGATTCCTCAGTGAAGAGAGGTTGTGATTGTGAGAAGCAGTAGATCCTTTGACGACGTAAGAGTTCGTCAGTCTCGGTTTAAGAAGTGCTGGTAATGCTGATAAAATAGGATAGTCCTGATGCAGTAAAGGAGCCCTACAACTTGGATTTACTCTGTCAGAAAAGCTTTTTTGTAATACCAGAGCAGCAGAGAGCTTTTCTCATATAGGGAATGCACACTTTTTAGTGGTGAAAGACAAATCTCAAAAATTAATTGTGATGTGGGTAGAATTTTCCTTTTCCTGCTGAAGGGTAGGAAGTGTTGTGCTATGTGTTTATGAAATACCAGCTGATCAGGAAGGCCGGGCGGCTCATTGCCCGTTTTGCACTGCTGATGAGCGTAGCTTGGTGTAATCTTCATAAAATCAATAGTTTTCTGAAAATGTTGGGCTCCTGTTGGGTAGAGGTGCTGGGGAGGTGGCATGAGATGAGCTCTGGAGGACCTGCTCGGTGGAGCCTTGTCAAAGGGGGCCATCTACTGGGCCCCAGCCCCGTGCCTGGGGCACAGTCACGGAGTAGGAACCTCAGCTGCAGTTCAGCAGGGCCCATCCTCAGAGAGATGGTCAGAGAAATTTTGAGGGGGCAAATTCCTGATTAGAAAAGTAGGTTCATCAAAAACAAGACTTTTTTGCTGGCTACATTGAGTTTTTCGTAGTAATACCCTCAACGCAGTGAAATCTGGAAAAGCTTCAAAACTGCAAAAAGTTTTGACTCTTATTTAAGGGAAGAAAGTGTTAGGGAATTAACTAATTTAAAAGACTTTTCATTTCTGGTTTAATGGAGGGTTTTGTTCAAAAAATTGTATTGTTCAATTATTTGCTTGAAAATGTAAGCAAATAATAGGAAAATTAAATTTGAAATGGTCAAAATATAAAGGGAATATTGTTACCAAATGTAACTGGTTTTACCTGGTTTCTGCTGCTCACAGTTTTGCATGTGATATTTTGTCCCGTAGATCAGCAGGGGGAAAAAACTGCTTATAAAGTCCATTATATGAACAGGAAGACATTTTGTCACCTGGTTTGTTTAATGAGCTTGTACATTCTCAGCTCAGCATCCTCTACAGAGAGATTTCATAGGGAAAAGGGACTTCCAGTGCTGTGCTGTAAGGTAATAACCCCAACTGTTATTTATTCTGAATAGAAGATATTAGGTCTAATCATCACTTGTAAAGCACTATGAAGAGAGTGAAACAGAAAGTATATTGATATTTATTTTTAAAAATTTATTCCTTTTTAGTTTCTCTACTTGCTCGTGCAAGAAACTCAGAGCAGCTGACTGATAGTGCAAATGCAGTCACAGTGGTTGGAGCACACACTCAGCGAGTAACACATAGTAGGGGTTAAGTACTCCCCAGCATGCAACTTCACCTGCTGCACTGGTTTAAATGTAAATCCTCCCTTAATTAAATATTTCTGAAGCTTAGAAGTGGAGAGTAATAAAGCAAGAGCTGAGACATGGAACAGAAAGGCACCTTGGAATTGTGGCAGGGAGGGAGAGCACAAAAGGTCCTGGGGAGGGATGCACTGGGTTGCACTGGTGGTCCAGTGAGGGGTATTTCTGCATCCTGCCAAGGGATGCATCGCAGAGCATGGCAGGAGGAAGGGATGGAAGGAAGGGCAGTGGACATGGCTGTTGTGATGTGCCTAGATGACTTCCCCTCCAAGCAATGAGTGCAGCAGCCAAGGAAAATATGACTCTCCTTGGAGCAACACAGTGATGGCGTTCAGCTGGGTGTTTTTGGGGATACTTCCAAAGAGGCAGGAGAGCCGCTCAGTTCCCCCCTACCTGTACTGGTGTCATCAGTAACATCTCTCCAGATTGGTTTTCCATGGGATCCTGACAGTAGTCACTGTCTTTCTGGACAAGGCAGGCTGACTGCTGCTGTAGTGTCAGCGTACTGAGGAACTGCTCCACTGACCATCTTCACCAGCACAAAATCCTTGCAGGGCTGTGGGGTTTTCACCTCTCTGAAGATGGGGAGCTCTGTGGTGTAGTCCCTGTGTGAGTCTCACATCAGTAACAGAGCTGGTGTGAGCTGTTATTGACCTTGTTCACGTCGCAGTGCAGTGGTGATGGAGCCCACTTCAGAAGACTTACACACAGAAATAGCTGGCAGGCACAAACCAGGTGTTTTTGTCAACTTGCTGATGTGCATGTGTGAGAGGCACAACACCATTTGTAATTCTCTTTTGACATCTAGCCTATTGTGGCTGTGTTCTGCTGTGCATAGTAATGCACTGACTCTGCGTAGCAATACATTGAGTAACCACAGTCATTTGGTAAAGGGATTGCTGCCTTCCATCTCCAGAAGACACTGACATGCAACTAATACTTAAAATTACAGAGATAGACAGTAGCTCTATCAGCAAACCCTCAGCAGCAGGACCTTTACAACTTGCTAAGCAATTCAGTTTATATGACTTAAATAGCAACAACATGCTATATAGCCTAATAAAATGGCCTCAGTGTAGTACTTGATAAGTATTTCTTACCATCACAAATTCACAAAGAATGTGAGAGCAGATTAACAGGTCAGGATGGAGGCTGAGCTGAAGAGAGGGGGCATGTTCCTAACACTGAGCTATGCATCGCCTAAGATTTCAACAGGAGGCGAGCGATTGCAGTTGTGGTATGAGTTTTTGTTGGCTGACTCCATGCTTTCCCAGAATAGGTGGATTATTCTGAAGCAGCAAACTAAAAGGGTTGCATGTTACTAAGTTTTCAGAGACCTGGAACAGAGCTTTTGTGATGTGAGGTAAAGCTAACATGCCCTGGTATATATGCACACCAGTTCAAAGGCACACTTGTGTGATGGCTGCCTTCATCCTCCAAACTGGAAGGCCAGGTTGGTGACCTTGAGAGCTAAAAGGCTCTGTTGCTACAGTCAGCAGCACTGAAAGGTTTGTAGCTCTTGGAGTGAGCCACACACTAGAGAATTGCTCCACTAGAGACCACTTGGTTTTTCTGTGATTCTGCTCTAACTCAGGGTATTCAGGGAACAAAAGATCGTGTTCCTGCAATGCTGCCACATGCCAAGCTTTTGGCCCGGGCCTTCAGCAAGTAAAAATCATCTCAAGATGCATTGTTACAGGAGTTGTTTCTGTCCTTTTCCCTGGCAATTGAGGTGGTTTCAGCATTGCTCAAACACCTAGTTCAGCATCTTCCTTTCCTTAATTTCCTCTCACTTTTTGTTCTCAATATCTGCCTTCAGCACCTCTCCATTAACAGTATCTCAGATGACCACCTCAGTTTCTTGCAGGGTGCCTGTGCACAAGCTGTCTTCCTTCCCTCTCCTCTGTCAGGCTGTTCCTTGCTGGAGGGAATAGGGACCCACATCCACCTCTGCTGTGCACTCACAAGGGTGGTATATTTTAAAGATCCATTACCAAGACCTGCTTCTACTTAAAAGGCATGCTCATGCTCTTTGTCTGCACATTGGACACACGTGAATTGGTTTGGGTGCAAGTTTGAGGATAAGCTTTTTAGGACCAGGTGAGAGTGGGATACTACTCCTAAATTAATAATAAACATACAAAGAAATGCATATTTTATCAGTTGCTCTGCTGAAAGGGAGGACACAAACTCTGGCAGTAAGGGTTAAAAAGCATTCCTGGCTCAGTGCCTTTCATTCTGTGGAGATGGATTCGCTGCCACTTCACCAGTCTCCCCCCCTCCCTCCTCTGGAGAATTAAAATACACCTCCCCACATAATGCAGGCAGGCACACGAGCTGACCAGGAACACAGACTGACTCCCCAAACTACTAAATCACATTTGCTGCTGCTTCTGTGCATGCAGGAGGGAAAGCAATTACCAGGCTTGGAGAGAGCTTAATAGGAAGGGGGCAAGACTTTTAATAGTATTTTTCTGTGTAAGCACAAACATCCACAAAAGCTGTGGCAGAGTTATAGGAATACAGTAAGCTTGCTGAGTAGGCAAGTGCTGTGTCAACAGGTAAAAGCTCTCAGTCCTGATAGTTTGTGAGCAGGGAAGGCAATCCGTCAGCCTGGGCCTCACACAGATAACTCCTGGGTTACTGCAAGGTGGGAAGAGCAGCTGAGTGAGTCCTTAGAGGGAGCTGGAAGGGGGAAAACTGCTGGCTAGCAAGGCTTGGAGTAGGGGTAATGCTAACTGCTGGGCTGAATTTTCAAAAGCCTCCATTTTGGATTATAGTGAATCTTTAAGCCTGTGAATCAACTGATTTTCAGCATGAGTTGGGCCTTTGATGTTTTTGAAATTCCCACCCTTAATCTCTGGGACTGGCTGTGGTACAGCAGGTGCTGAGCTCTTGGCATGTGTGATTAGTCCAAACTGACTTCTCTGCCTGCTGTAGCATTAACCACAGTTGTTACCTTTCCTCGAGACAGAAATCCAGCTGCTTTCAGTGGGACTCCTCATGTGCTTGAAATGGCACAGCCTGCTGATTCAAGAGGCTGATCAGTTGGGCCCTAATCCTGCAAATATTTACCCGTGGGCTTTAGCTCTGTTACAGGAATAGTCCAGTTGACTTTGGGAGATGACATATTAGCAGTGCTGAGCACTTGCATAAGGCCTGGCAGGACCATAGCTCTGGTCCTTTTCAGATTCCCATCCCTGAAATGATACCCTGCTACGATCCCTTTCTCTGGAAAGGTCTGGGTTTGGGGTTGCTTACTTATTTAACCAAACAGTTATATTTGAATTTCTTACTGTAACCAAGGAGCTTTAACACTTTGAAGGATAAAACTTACCATGGTCCCTGTTTTGACAAGCACTCAATCAAACTGGTGAAAAATATGCCCATACTAAAACAATAAATAGCACAGATTACACAGAAAATTACCCTTCCAGTTCTGCAGCTCAACCTTCTCATGTCAATTGTCAGCTGAGAGCAAGTATTTCCAGTTCAGCAGCTCAGCCACTTAGATCAGGAAGGGACTGGAAAAGAACAGTTAGACCTTATCAGTTGTCAGAAAACTCTTTAGTGACTTGATTTTTCTTTATAAAATGTAATAACTGTCAGAGATAAAGAATATATCTTTCTTCCCAACTGGCAGCCAAGGGTAGCTGCAAAGGGCAAGCAGCGTGGATACTCATAAATGTGTGATTACAGGCCTTTCTACTGATGGAGAGGGGAATATTGATGCAATATTAGTCATTTTTATTGGCTTAATATTCTTCTTTCATAGCAGCATATCCAAACAGCTACATCTTTCTTCACATACAGTCATTGTCCATCTAAAATACACTGCTGCTCTTTCCATTTCTAATCCAGCACTTTCCAGATCCTTGTGAAAAGCCAGAATATGAGGGTTTGCTGTTGTACATCTTCCTTGTTGATCCATCCCTGCCCCGGAAGGATTTCTTTCCACCTGCTGTGCAATAGCTCCCTCTCCTTCTCTATCATCTGCCCTGTTTCAAATGACAATCTTTTAGGATGGCAGGGGCCCCTTGAGATGTGTTTTTCACTGTGAGCAGAACAACATGGTCTTTTGTCCTCCTCAGAGTGCGCCAGGATCCTGTGATGACAGCCCAGGGAAAGTCTGTGTGATGGGAACTTGATGTGAAAGCAGCACCCCAAGGTGTTCTTTAAAGGGAAAAGATAAGAGTTTTTCAATCCCAAACCTTGGGAGGTGGGTAGTGAGTTGCAGTTTGTAAACGCTGACAGAGAGACTTTGGGATGGACATGTTGAAGGGAACCACCAGTGCTCCTTTAGCACTGTGAAAAATAATTAAGACAAACAATGTCCTTGGAAGGAAACTGTTCTATGTCTGCTCCACCTTTCCTTGGGTGAGAAGCAATGCTGAGACCAGGGAACAAACAGCTCCATCACAGACTGAGACCAGATTAATCAGCTGTTCCCTGGACTGGACTAGCCAGACTGAGAGAACAGAGAGGACACTCCATGGGAAAGAAATCTCTCTCTGTTTAAAGTGTACACTCAGGAAGTTAAGATTCCTTTTTCTCCATGGCATTTCTGTTCCTGTTGGGGCTGTTTCCACCATTAAGCCTAATTACTTAGCTTTTTATGTGCTATCCATTTCTTTTCATCATTTTAAAAACTTCAGTTGCCATAACAACATAATGCAATCAGTGAAACATAACAGCTATTTTCTGTAGTCAAGGTCTGTGCACTGTCAAGGATGTGAGCCATTTAAGCAAATCTTCACCATCCCCCTTCCTCCCTCCTCTTTCTCACTCTCTCTTTTCCTCCCTAAACAAGCTCATAACAGGAAGGAGAAACCATGAGGAATAATTAGACACAATAGCAGAGCAAATCCCAATCGTACTCATGCAGTCTAGTCTAATGAACTTCCAGCACTAATCTTGGAAGTGTTGATGTTCCTTTTTAATCACTTTTTTGATGTCATAGATGGATTAGTTGCAGCAGGACCTTGATAATCTGCACTAGAGTCAGGAGACCCAGAGCCTGTTCAGAGAAAGGAAAGAAATTCAAAAGTATTGCTTACTTTGCTCATTTCTTCATCATTTGTTCTTTATTTTCAAATGCTAATTGAGAATATATGTCCATTGTACCATATTAGTAAATAGAATGGCGTGTATTTTGTAGATTCATGGAATTTAAGCATGAAAAGTCATAGCATCTATTATTAAATCATTGCTGAAAGGCTGGGAGAAACCACCACGTTTTTGTGTGGGTGGTGAGACTTGCAACAAAGCATAGTATAACTGCTGGGCTTCTACTGCACACATACATTAAAAGCAGTCTGAAAATAAATCTGGCAGTCTGGTTCAGTGCTATTCTAAGCAGTGTGAATATAAGATCTATCCACAATGTCTTACTCACTCCTTGACCTCCATGAAGGCTTTCCTGGAATAGTAACGAGGGAGTTTTGAAGCCCAGGATTTGGCTTAAGCAGCCTCTCTCTGGTGGAGGACTGCAGGCTGTGCTTTGCCCTTACGGAGCTCATCAGCCACGGGCAGAGCCTTCTAATGGTATCGAGTCAATCATTCCCTCTTCACTCTTTTCCCTTGTCTGCTTGTGTTGCAGCACCTTGTCCAAGCAAAGGAAGAATGTCATCAGCTGTGTCACCGTGCATGACTCCCCCTACTCCGATTCCTCCAGCAACAACAGCCCTTACGCCGTGCAGCATCGCACAGGGCAGAATAATGGGAACAGCTACGACACCAAAGGGGTTCCAGAGACTCACTGCAGTGGGAACCCCCGAACGATCATCGTGCCACCACTGAAAACCCAGGCCAGTGAGGTGTTGGTAGAGTGCGATAGCCTGGCACCAGGTAAATTGCACCTCTTCCGTCAAGAAAATTAGTAAGAAATAAATGATTTATCTTGGAAGAATCTCGTCATTCAGTTTCATTTTGTTTGTTTGGTTGGTTGGTTGGTTGGTTTTCCAAAGAAGCTGTGCTCCTGCACTTCTCACAAGTGACACATCTGTTCTTGGTAGCCATATTGCATTATTTGTGTGCCCTTGGTTCACTCAGGGGTCACGGGGGCAAGTGTCGGTCCCAGCTAGTTCTGTACAGACCCAAGAACAGAAAGCAGCCTTTAGTTCAACATTTGACATGAAAGGCTCCCAAAAGCAAGTGTGAACCTTTGCTGCCTTGCCTTTCCGTAGGCTTACTTTAAAACAGGTAAGAGATTGAAAACGTGAATTTTCATCCAGACTTGTTGACATTTCTGGGAAGAACATTTCCCCAGGGTCTACATTGTGGACTGCTGAGGTTTGCTCGTCCAGAACCTCTGCACTGCTAGATAGTGCGATGTGTTGAAAAGGGCTTTGTGGTGGAAGTCTGGCCCGAAGCAGTTGGCTTTGAGCTGCTTGGCAGTCCTTGCTTTGGACGCACTGCTGGTGAAGACAAAGGCTCAAAGATGAGCTCCCCACCAGCATCTTCTCCCTCCCTTCCCACTCACCTGACCTTAGGCAAGCCAGGGCTTTTTTATGCTGTGCACACCATACTTTCCTTCCTCTTCTTGCGATGTGTTCCTGCGCTGTACAGTTCTGCTGGCAGAACATTGTCTCATGGTTCTGAAAGAGATATAAAGGCTTCTCCAGGCCTGCTTTGGGTCCAGTTAATCAGGTCTACTTGTCTGCCTCTAGGATAACAGGCTGGTCGTGTGTATGAAGTCCTGCTGTGGTATTCTGTGTAATTGAGAGAAACAATTTTCTTAACCTGCTTCTGTTGTGTGTCTCCTCCCAAAAGCCACTCTGGAGGAGACTCAGTGAGGAAAAGGTAGGGTGAGCAATTAAAGAATGTCATGTAAGCTACAAATGTGTTTCCTTTCCTGGCACAGTCACCACCAGTCACCACTCATCCTCCTACAAGTCCAAGTCCTCCAGCACCGTGACCTCCACCAGCGGTCACTCTTCAGGGAGCTCGTCTGGAGCCGTTGCCTATAGGCAGCAGCGACCAGGAGCACATTTCCAGCAGCAGCAGCCTCTTAATCTAAGTCAGGTAAGTCAACCAAGACTGATTCTGGTGGTGCATCATCCAGCTGTTACCTACCACTCCTCCATTGTGGGTTGTCCTGTTCCAGTCTAGTGATAGTTGGACCCCATGTTGAGCTTGATCAGCTTGTTTCTACTTGGCTGTAGACCTTGATCTTCCAGCTCAGACAGCAGAGATAGTGCAGATCACACCCCTGAGGGGGCTGGGGGGTACTCTTGCCACGTGTTCTGGAGTCTGATGGTCTAACAGCGGGAGTGGGAATAACGTGAGAGGGAAAGTGCAGTGGCTCAGCCACAAAGGAGTGGAGCAGGAGCATGTAGGAAGGACTGAACTCTCCTTAGCTGTAAGTAACCACAGGGAGAACATCTTCCAAGTGAAGAGAGTGCAGGAGCCTGGCTGTGGCACTGGGAGAGAAGTCCCCATCAAGTGGGTCAAGGCAAAGCAGAGCCTCTGTGCACACACATGACCTCATTTAATGAGTTTGATCCATCCCATGATAAAGCTGGGCTGAGATCTGGACAAATCCCATTTTTTGGCAGCATGCAGTTCTTAAGACATTTCACGATCTTTGATCAGAACTCCCAGGGAGCTCCCCAGGAGCTGCAGGAAATAATTCCTGTTTCACATCCTGTACCTGGGGCCTCTCTCTTTTTTGAGGTGAGTTGATGGGTAAGGAAGAGTAAGGAGTAAGGAAGAGTAAGAGTAAGGAAGTTACAGCTCAGTTACCAGTGTTTCAAGGGGAGAAAAGTCTGGAGAGCTCAGAGGACAGTGCTGGTATGTGTCCAGAGCTGGATATAAGCAGAACTGTTTTTTAAAAAGAAAAATAAGTTGGTGGAGAAGAATGTCTCTTCTCCCTCCATATGTAGAGGAAATTTTAAAATGTGAACAAACTTGAAATAAAAGTGTGTGAAAATGGAGGAAGTGGGCAAGATGCTGTTTGCAAGAGTTGGGGAGGAGTGTGGCTGCCATATTGCAGACCACAATAACAGCACAGAGAGTGCTTACAAGGAAAATGAAAAGGTTTAAAGAATAGAAGGAAATAGCATGGAGAATTTTCCTTCTTGTCTTCTAATTCCTACTTTATTGGTAATTTAATTCTCTGACTACAAATGACTGGGAAAACTCCTTATATTTTTGTGTAATGCAAGAAAACAACTTAGAAAATCCCTAGGAAAAAAAGTACATTGGTCCCATCCCACTGCTGGAAGTTGCTTGTGCTCGAGTAATTTTAACTGATTCCATGAGGGCACCAGGCACCTGCAGAATCTAATCAACCTGAGGGTTTTTTCTTTAAAAAATAGCATGGTTATTTTTACTAACCAAGGAAATTACTAACTGCAAATATCCAAACTGAACAAAAATAAGTTGCCTATTCCAGGCATAGTTAGGCAATTTCATTCTCCTGAGCTATTTGTGCACCACAATTTGTCATCAGAGTTGGCTAACAAAAACCATGTGTTGCCTGAGCAACTGGACTTGTGGAAGATGTTCTTGGGAGCTGGACATGCAAGGTTGTGTCTTTTGGTAGCTGTGTCAGGGTTGTAGCAGGTTGTAGCTCAAACTGGGGGACTTGTTGACCTTCTGGGGGTCATTTTGGTCAATGTATGAAACTCCAGGGTCTTCCTAGGCTTGTGAGGGACCCGCTGCTGACACTCGCTTCCAAGGGAAGGCTGGCGATGCTGAGGGTGTCAGGAGGAGCTCAGGAGACTTTTCTGAGCTGAGGGTGTCAGGAGGAGCTCAGGAGACTTTTCTGAGGCCATCCTGGTGTTGCGGGGAGGCTCGCAGGCACTGCTGAGGAGATAAAGAGCCATCTCTTGTCTTGTAACCGCCTGTCCCTGTTGCTGTCTTTATCCAGGCCCAGCAGCACATCTCGACTGACCGCACAGGGAGTCACCGGAGACAGCAAGCCTACATCACTCCAACGATAGCTCAGGCCCCGTACTCTTTCCCGCACAATAGCCCCAGCCACGGTACGGTTCATCCTCACCTGGCCGCGGCTGCCGCTGCTCACCTGCCCACCCAGCCCCACCTGTACACATACACCGCCCCCGCCGCCCTGGGCTCCACGGGCACCGTCGCGCACCTGGTGGCCTCGCAAGGCTCCGCCCGGCACGCGGTGCAGCACACCACCTACCCCGCCAGCATCGTCCACCAGGTCCCCGTCAGCATGGGCCCGCGCATGCTGCCCTCGCCCACCATCCACCCGAGTCAGTACCAGGCTCAGTTTGCCCATCAGACCTATATCAGTGCTTCTCCAGCCTCCACAGTCTACACTGGATACCCACTGAGCCCCACCAAGGTCAACCAGTACCCTTACATCTAAACACTGGAATAAAGAGCGAGAGACGCACCCATCCCGGGGGGAGTGAGGCAGCCGCTTTTGTATTGAAGAACGGGACAAACTAACAATGCAATGGAAGGCTCGCGTGAAACTTGAACGAAGGAGACTTTAAGGAAGAAAAGAAAAAGAGGAAAGAAGGGGGAAAACCAATTCTACAATTTTTATTTAAAAAAAAAAAAGAAAATGGAAAAAAAGAACAGAAAAAAAAATTAACCACAAAAAACCAACCATTCTGCACCAAACTAGAGAGAAAGAGAGAAGCAGAAGGACCCTCCAGCGGGTCCTGTCTTTTGAAGAACTTCACCAACAGACTTTTAAAGGTTATTTTCATCCAATAGTGAGCTACATTTAGAAATTTGTTGTCCAGAACACCTAAAATGAAATCCATTAGGTTTTTGATCCTGTAGGTATATGGATTAGGGATTTATCCAGCATTTCAAAGGGTTTATACAGTGGGTTTTGTATCCCAAAGTATATATAGGTTTGGGGGGATTTTTAATGGAAAAAGAAAGTGGGTAAGGGAGGCTGAGGGTGGAGGACAAAATGTTGTCCCAGTGCTATAAATTTGGACCTAACACTGCTACACTTAAACACACCTGGGCAAAACAGGCCATGCAGCACTGGTTGAGAGCAGAAGCAATGGGGGTGTTTCTCCCTTTTCTTGAACACACTGGATAAATCCCTGAGAAATGCTATTCCTAAACAAGATCTCTAATAATCAATGTTGGATTTCAGTTCCTTTTCTTTGGTTTTTCTTTGGGGGGTTTTTTTGGAAGTGTTCCTTTTCAATCCCATTTTAGTATAGAAGGAGACATTTTAGCTGGCCCCAAACCCCTGCCCCCAGCCCCGGTAGAATGTAGCACTATACAGGTCATACCCCTTTTTACTCTTTTGTGTTGAACTTCAACGATACCAATAGACTATTCCTCAGTGTGATTGCACAAAGAAAAGTGATATAACATAGGCATGTAACAATGTGATTGTCCAGGTGTGTGTGTGTGTGTGTGTGCAGATGCTGCCTTCTCTCTGTGGTGTGTTCCTCAGCACAGCCATTACAACTGTCACAGTCTTAGTTTTACATCATTCCCTCGTAGTGCCTTACCAAACTACAGACGCGGTTTAAGGGTTTACTTCCACTGGTACTCCTAGAAACTGACTGAGGCTAGTTGGAATTTACTCTCAGCTCTTTTTCTTTCTTTTTCTTTGTCTTTTTTTTTTTTTTTGGGGTGGGGGGGGTGGTTGTTACTGCCGATTTTCTCCTGCTGGTGGTGTTGGGTTTTTTTCCCACATCATCAATCGTAGCTCACTTGGTGAGGTGTTGGGGAGGCTCGTTGGGGTCAGAAGTGCATATAACTGGGTGTTTTGTCAAGCACTGGATGGGCTGGAAGTGGCCAGGTCAGCTGTGAGGACTCAGAGGGTCTGGGGACTCATTTGTGGACTGGTCTGTTTCTGTCCTATTGAAATAGCAGGTTTCCTCCCTGGAAACTGAATTCTCATTCTGCTGTTTGCCGATGTTCTCGATGGTGTGGGAGGACAGTGTCCACCCTCATCATCAAGTTGTCCTGGTCATGTGTCTGAAATGGGAACAAAAATGTAGTCCTTGAAAGGGGGAAACACTAGTTGTTGCCAGCATCTCTCACTGTGTCTGTTGATGAGAAAGGGTCAGGAAAGGGCTGGAGTCCCAAAGCAAGCATGAGAAAATCCAGTTGAGGGAGTTAATCTCAGGTTTCTTAAGTGAAAAAGAGTATTGTAATACATAGAGCCTTACCCACTCTAACATAGCTGTGACACTGTGTGCCTCCCCTCCTCTCTTCTCACCTACACCCCAAAAACCTGCCTGCAGTGGCAGAGTGACCCTGGAACTGGAGAGCACGTTGGTCCTCCACGCCAAGGAATGCTACACGGTCGTCTTGTTTTCCAACAGTTCCTAAAGAGAGCCTTTCCTATCCCTGGTTTGGTTCAGAGGGGAGTTTCCCTGCTAATGGCAGTTGCACTGGTGCATCAGTACCATCATGCCTGTGGATGTCCTGAGGAGGAAGGAGAGGAAGGAGTTTGGTAGAACGTTCCCACGAAAGCTGAAGTCTATGGGGCTCCTCGGTCCCACTCTACATTTCCTTGTAACTAGAGCATGAAGTAGTCAAGTGTTTTGCAAGATGCTGGAAAATAGCAGGTTTGTGGGCAGAGTGGCGAGGGATGGGTTCCCTGAGTGGCAGTGAGGAAGAAGGCTCTCTCAGGTTGGAAAAGCTGACAGAAAGACAAGCACAAATATATTGTCTTGTGGTGAGTGCTTGGCTGGCCTGGAAGATGAAGGGATCCTGCTATGCGTATGCTGTTCAACAAGGCTATTGTCTTCTGGCAAACCACCAAATAACCTTCCTGGTTGCCTGCTCTGGTTCCTGGGCTACCCTTGCACAGTTTTCTTCTCCTGCCTGTCCTTCATTCCAGCTCAATATACTGTAGATGAGGATGCAATCTCCCAGCAGCCTATGCACCTTACCCCTGCTCTTCCTTTGGAAAGACATGTCCCCTTTCGTCTGAGGCAGGAAAATAAAGCCCTGCTCTCTCTTGCATTCCTCTCCTCTCTCACCAGTTTGGGAGCATCATGCTGCTTATGTCATGAAAAGGAAAGATAATGTTATTTTATTGTATGGTTGTTATGATTATTATTTTATTATTATTGTATTTTACTCTGGGTTTTAATTGCACACGCATTCCTTAAAATTTGTGGGTTTTTTTTTCCTGTTATTGTTGTTATTATTGTTAATTTTATTTCTCTTCATCAGTGGCATTGGATGGGTTACTGTGATTGTGAGAACTGCAGGAGGAAGGAGAAATGAGATTATTCCAATGATGAAAACTCTGCCACTAATCTGGGAGAGTGGGGCCACTCAGTGAGAGTGGTTATAGCCTTGAGGAACAGGAGTTATCCTCTGGGTTACATCTGCATTTCAGAATAAGTCCAGAAACATTCCTTCAGAAGCTAACACCTGACAGCAGCTAACGTAATGATCTGTCAGGAGAGCTGGATCAAAGGCAGGTAAGGACCTTGGTGCCCCAGGGTCCAGCTCACCATCACTTAGTTTGAAAGGACACTTATATAAGATTAAGACTTACTGTGCTCTAGGCCATGATCATTGAGCCCTTGTGATGAGCACAAGGCCACACTACATGTTAAGGCTTTGTTTTTCCTAAAGGAGGACGCAGATGGATGGCTCTCCACAAACACGGCTATCGAAGGAGCCGTGGCAGAGCCGCAAGGGTGGCTCTCAGTCCCATCACTGGATAAAGCACACTGGCACACAGATGGCGTTAGCTGGGTAAAGCATGGACAGACAGGGCAGTGTGCCTCACCTGCTCTTCCACTCTCACTGCAGACTAACAAGGTTTCCACAGGCCAGGATGCTTGGTTTGATTTTTTTCTTTCTTTGTTCCTGATGCAGATTTTTCCTTCTTTTATAATTACTTGTTGTGGAATTTTGTTAAGCTCTTCTGGTTGCTACAGTGTAGATATTTATGATTTCATGTGCATCACCTGCTCTTTAGAATAGGGGGAAGCAGTGACTGAATTTAAATTCCGTTGAAAAAATACAGGACTTCAGCAGAGACTAAAAGTTAATCATTCACTTGAGTGCTTTGCTAAAGAACTTGAAGTTAAATACTTGTTTATGTGCTCCTCTGGCCTAAGATTAGTGAAGTGTGGAAGGTTGCAATCTCAATCACAGTAATGTTTTGCTCGTATTAATTGCATTTTCCGTGTGTACCCATCTAAACTGCTCTCCCACATAGTCCCAGATCTGATTTTGGGGGGGTATTTGGGAGTGGAACTGTTACAACAGCACAGGCTGGCAGAGAGAAGGGTTGCAGTGTGTGTCAGAGGAGCCACCTTTCACATTGTCCATCCTGGAGTTGGTGGCCTGCCAGACGGTTGTAGTGATGGGATGCTGATTGCAGGAGATGCACAGCACAGCCATCACATTGCTTTGATGGTGCAACACTGTGGGAGAGCTGTGTTTTCTGGTGAGTATAAGGGAGCTGAGCAACACATCTCCCTCACACCTGTATAAAGGAATTGTATGGATGAAGGTGTGGTTGGTCACAGGGGAAACATAGTCATTTCAGCAGAGGAAGTAAAAGCTTTGCATGCTGTCAGTACCACACACATAATAACAGCCAGCTGGTTTTGCTTGCAGAGTCTTTTGGAGAGGAAATGGGATTGGCATGGTTTGGTTCAGTTGGTGTTCCTTGTGTGCATGGGGTAAATGGCATGGAAACTTGAGGGGGTAGGAGAATGTTTAGACACTGGAAGTTTTAGGGTGGCTTCTGGCTGGCACAGTGAAAAAGCGGTCCTTCTCCCCATCATGTCCTCTTGCATTCTGCTTGTGCAGGAAGCAGAAGGGAGCACAGCATTGTCTCTTCCCAGAGGTGGGTGTTCGGTTTCCTGCTGTGACACCAGAATGAAGGAGGGAGGGTAGAGAACCACTAATGTGAGCAGATTGGAAAACCCAAATGGAAGCACGTCTCACTGTAGAGTGGTCAAATCCAGTCATTTGAGAGAGCAAATGCAATTGCATTTTCCTTGGCAGGTTTTACCTGCTGGTACCCAACAAATTGAGCTTTGGCAGGTCTCTAATTCTCTCTCTAGTAGTTTGTAATATGTAAAACATTCCAAGAAAGGGACACTTTTGACTGTGACATTTTTCCTTTTTTTATGCGTTCAAGGGATTGTGTCTTGTAATTTGGTTTGAAGGCAATTCCATTAGCAAATTTGAAGGGCAATAAACCTGTTTTTTTCTTTAACCAAAGATACTTTTTTTAAAATTTAAAAAAAAAAAAAGAGAGAAAGAGACTCCCATGTATTCCAGAAATTAAATTAAGCCACGAGTCATGAGCACCAGGCAATGAGGATACACCGTGGAACTCCATCTTTCCATTAACTTCTTTTTTCTTTTTCTCTCTCTCTCAAGTTTCTGACATCGTTTCAAGTAGCTAGCTTGATGAGCAGAGAAATTCACACTAAATATTGCTGCTATCCTAAACTGTAGGGGATGTCAAAAACTTTTTTCTTTTCTCGTTATTGTTCACATTGATTTAAATGTTTTAGTGGTGACATTGCAGTGTGCAAATGGTGAGGTGTGTAGTGGGGATAAGCTTCTGGATGCTCTGCATGCTTCTGTAGTGTGTCCTCTGGATTTAGGACACTGGTTTTGTTCTGTGGGTTCATAAAATCATAGAATATGCTGAGTTGGAAGGGACCTATCAAGATCAAGTCCAACTCCTGGCCCTGCACAGGACACCCCAAGAATGACAACACCATGTGCCTGAGAGCATTGTCTAGATGCTTCTTGAACTCTGTCAGGCTTGGTGCTGTGACCACTTCCATGGGAAGCTTGTTCCAGTGCCCAGCCACCCTCAGGGTGAAAAACTTTCTCCTGATATCCCAAACAGTGATGCCGTGATCAGGCCAGGCACAGCTGGGCAAGGGTGTTGGACTTAGACTTGTGTTCTTCCATGGCTTTGCAATCGTTAGAGATCTGCAGTGCAACTTGTGGGCCAATTCCTAGAAACCTGTATGTAAGGTCTGCAGTGGGGAGGCAATGCAGAGGGGAAAAATGTGGGAAGGGAATGTTTTCTCTCTTCCTGTTGCCATAGCTGTCCCTGCTGTGGTCCCTTTTGCTGTGTGAGCTTCAAAGCAGTTGATCTCTGGTCCTGGGCACTTATCTGCGTCACCCTCCTGGTGCTCCTGTGAGAAGGACTTGTGTCCAAAGTACCTGGAATCCCCAGCTTACTTCTCGAGGCCCACTTCTGTGCCTAGAAATCATTTTTCTCCCTCCAGATATAGGGAGGAGAAGATGGTTCTGTGCTGCTGTGGTTCCCCCACTGCTGTACTCCAACAAAGCTGCCTCTGATGATGGTGACAATTTCACCCTGGGTTGCATATGTCGAGTGAGGTGCTTGAAGCGATGGTGCCAGTCCTGCTGGCAGTGGCTGTGGCTCCTTGCTGGAGTACTGCATTGGATAAAAGGTACTGTGCTTTCCAGGCTGCTCTGCATCCCTGTGCTCCAGCCTCCTCACCGCTGTGTGCGTGTTGCCATGATGCCACCGTGCTCACCAGGCACCCCGGGCACGCAGCGAGACCCATGGCAGGAAGGCCTGGCAGCGTGCTGAGGAGCTCTGCTCACGAGGGCTCTGCACTCAAGGGGTCCTTGTCCCCTGTGACAAATGTGACTGCTGTGAGGGACCCTGTAGGTGATGGTTACCTGTGAGGAGCTGCTGATGTGGGTGGAGCTGTGAGAACCGGTCTGGAGGTAAACTGAGCTGAGCTCTGAATGTGTCAGATGCTTTCAGTGGGAAGACATGGTTTTAGAGCATTTGTGTGTGTTGAGAGTGAAATTTGAATGGTAGATTGGCTTGGTTCTTCAGAAATCTTAGGAAGCATACTAGGAGGCTTTGCGTTCGGCATTTGTGGTTTGAAACTCCTGTTTCTCATTTACGGGTTCGCTTTGTCCTTCCAGTTTTAGCAGTGCTGCTATAACAGACTATTCATGTGTGTTTGAAGATAGTTTTTGTTTTTAATCTTTTGCTTATCATAGTTAAACTAAGAAAGGCAATACTAAAGGTATATTTTTTTCCAAAAATGATATTTTTTACTGCACTGATAAATATTGTGACATCTCTGTTCTTAACTCTTTTGCTGTGAGGGGAACTGTGTGCAGATTCACACAAACCTTGTAAATACTTGCGTGTACTTCTGACAGCCAGGGATTATTTTTCCTTCCTTCCTTCCTTCCTTCCTTCCTTCCTTCCTTCCTTCCTTCCTTCCTTCCTTCCTTCCCTTCCTTCCTTCC
>VZRL01001986.1:1985353-2004040 GCA_013397895.1 Origma solitaria | reverse complement strand
GCTCGGGTGAGTGTGAGGCACATGCTGTCAGTAGCATGCAGTGAAGTGATTTAGAAACTCTTATTGCTGCTTAGCTGAAATTAAGTGGCACTGGAAAGGAGTGTTGGCCAGCGTGCCGTGCTGGGTGCTGGACATCTGTTTGACATGAAGTAGGTTGGTGCTAGGTGACATTTTTAAGTGCTGAGCACGGTGGAAATATTCAACAGCATAGGGGTGAAAGAAAGTTGAGTTGAGATTAAGACAGCTTAATAAGTAAAGAAGAAAACTCAGAGTGATGCAAGGTCACTCGCCACCTCCCAGCAGCAGAGTGAATCTCAGCCAGTCCCTGAGCAGCTGCCTTGGAATCTCCCCCTTCTCTACACTTTTTATTTCTGAGTATGACTTTCTATTGTATGGAATATCCTTTTGGTCAGTTGTCCCACCCCAGCCTCTTGTCCACCCCCAGCCTACTTCTTGGGGATGCAGAGGGAGAAACAGGGAAGGCCTTGACCCTGTGCAAGCAGTTCGCAGCAACAGCTAAAACACTCCCACATTAGCACAGTTTTTCAATAACAATCCAAAACATGGGACTATACAGACTGCTGTGAAGAAAATCAACTGCATCCCAGCCAAACCCAGTAAAGCTGGGAAACGTTGTGAGAGACATTATAATCCAGGTGCCTTGAAACAGAGGTAGCAGAAGAATTCAGGGAACATACAATCACAAAAAACATACTCATGGATTTCAGGCAAAAAAGGGTTGATACTAGAGCTAGTCTAGTAGAGGTAAAGCAAAAGTGAACAGAATATTCATTCAGCACTCGAGTGAGGATATCACTGGTGCTTTTCTCTAGAAGGAGTCAAACACGTACCTTTGATCACAGAGCTTGCTTTTGATCACAGGGAACAGCACTGTGCCCGCACAGAGGATACATAATACCTCAGCTGGATATCAAATAATAACGGCTCTGGCACATCTAGTGCTGGAACCATTGATTGTGAGAGTCACAGCAAAATGATGGAACTATGTGAACGCAAAATCTGGATGGTGAAAGGTCTTAGTGTCCCATTCATCCATTTCAGTTTCCTTTCCTTTGAATACGACTGGGAGTCCCTGGCTTCTTAAATGCATTGCTCTTAAGATGCTCCTGGCTGTAGTAAGGAAGATGAAGAATATAACTTCTGAGGAAGGTGAGGAGCTGTTTGGATTGCTGGGGTTTTTTTCCCAGCTTTTCCCCATTCCCCAGTAAATTTCACCTCAGCTACAAAGGCAGCATCCTGATTTCAGCCCCATGAGAAAAAAGAACTGAGTGGAGAAAGGTGTCTGTTTTGGATTTTTCTCATTACCACTTCCAAAATTTTCAAAGGAGACCAGGCTTTCACCAAGAAATGCTTCAAGGTTTTGAGCAATGTGCAAACACTTGGGAAGCCAATGATCTGCTTTGTAGAAAAAGTGTAACTTACAAGGAGTCTTCGAGAAGGAAACTGCTTGCAGTTTACACTTTATGTTTAACGAAAATTTGGGGAAAATTTTTCAGAACCATATATGACCATACTTTACCACAAGTGAAGGTTACAGAGAAAGGATCTGGGGTTTTTAACAGATTTTTAACAAGGTATATGCCTCCTTGCCCTCTAACTATAGGCAGACAATGTCACGAGTCAATGCACACACTTATTATAAAGCTCAGCTTTCTGTGGCTTCCTTCTCTCTCACTTTTCTTCTTCCTTCTTTTATTTATTTTCTCCCATCGTCGTGATCTTTCTCTTTGTGATAAGCAGAGTTATCAATGGTCTGAACTGGTCTGTGCCGAGCTCTCTGTAACTGAGCCATCTCGCTTCCTTGCTCAGGGCACTGTATTTACTCTCTGAACTGTGAAGCAGTTGCTCTTTAGTTTATTATGGCCTTTGTCTCCATTTATTAATAGGTTTTCTCAGCAAATGGCACTTGAAGTGCTTTGCTGAATACACTAACCTCATCTGAAACCAACTCTGCTGCATCTACCCTCTGTACAGTGCAATGTGCATTTCTCCTGTGCTTTTTGTGGCCTGAAATATGGTCTTTATACAGGCTTATATGACAGCTTACCCCAGCAGGACAGCTGTATGATCTTGAGTCTGTTTCCTGGTGATTAAGCACTGATTTCTTTCAGGACTTGTGGGGAAAATCTATTTTAATCCTCTGGTGAATTCTGCAATCAGTGAATCTGGCCTGGTGGAAAGGAGCCCCACCAGTGTCTCTGAAGCTACGTGCTGCATTAAAGGGGCCTGGTGAGTGGAAAGAAACCCTATAACTCCTCTGGAAATTCAAATGCAACTGTGACTGCTGTTCTGCAGGGGAGACCCACTGAGCATGCTGAGCATCCAAAAAGGAAGAGGAGGAGTGTAAGCATCTTTTACACCTCCAGGGAAATGCAAGGTAAACTCTGATCTGATGCTAATTGATGCTAATGAAAGGACTCCAGGAGACTTTGGAATAGGCCTGCAGGTAAGGAGGGATAATATCATTTGAACCTCACTCCTGATAACAACCAAAAGGATGATACTATGCTATCATCAATCATGGCAGTACTGTTAAACCTTTTGGACAAAGGTTCCGAGAAGTGTAAGCCAGGACAAGAGAACTCCATGCTCTGCCCTTCTCACTCTTCTCTCTTTTCTGGGGCAGTCTGGTCCCTCTTGTGACCAGGGCTGTCTCTGTGGGACAGACCAACACATTGTGGAGGTGTTGAGGTGGTACTCTGGGCATGCACATCTCCACAGTCCTCTCTCTTGCCCTCTGCCTTCCAAGAACCCAAAGTTTGATACATGCAACAGCTCTGCAGTGTTCTGCGGGGGAGAGGAAGAAGCCTCAACCCCTTCCCCTAAGCCTCTACAGGAGCAAAAGAAAACGTGCAGCGCTGTGAAAGAGGGCAGGTGAGGGACAGCCAGAGAAAAGTGGGATCAGGGCACATTAAAGATACAGAACAGAGCAAAAAAAAAGTATTAATCTTGCCCCAGAGAATGAGTCCAGTAATTAGAGGCAGGCTAGACTTAGTTCCTGGGAAAATAAAGGAAAGTTTGCGTGGATCAGTCAAGAAAGAACTAAGTGAAAGGATATGATTAATGCCACTAACATAGTTTTATGGGACCTATAAGCAAAGTTGTCAAGCACTGATTTTTGTGCTTTGATGAGACCATACATTTGGTTGACAAAGGTAACTGCATAGTGATAAAAACTGTGTAAATGTACGTAAAACTGTGTTGGACGTACGAGTCAGTAGTGCACTGCATTTTGAGTCTAAAAGTGACATCAATACAGCTTGTGTGAACAGCACCAAGAGGCCAAATGACAGACCTTAGAAGAACCAGCGAGAAGTCCAGGAGAGGCTCATGCAGATTAGGGCAATGCAGGAAGCTGTTTAATCCACTAATGTAACAATTTAATCTATTATCTAAATGAACATGAAATCACTTGCTAACAGCAGGGGTTGGCAATGAGTAGCAGGACAGAAGACAGCAATGCAGACAGTCACGCAGAGTGATCAAGCATGGTCTGACAGCAAGGGGCTACTTAGACTTGAAAAGCTGGGAGATGTGAGTGGGAGTAGACAGGAAAGTTTTAGCACAGTGGGTGGTGTTGATGAGTCTGAAACATTCAAGATCTTAGAGGAGGTTTAGTGAAATGAACACGTTTCAATCCAGAGTGCATAAAGGGTCTGTCTGAGGCAAGCTCCAGGATACAAGACCTCAGTGACCAGGACCTTCTCTGATTCCCTCTCAAGCTTCCTAAGTAGCAGAGAGCCTTTTCCTCCCCAGTACTTCTCCAGCCAGGGCTGTGGAAAGGACACTGCTCCCTGCATCCCATTGCCGAGATGTCCCATAGTGCAAACAGGAGCTGAATAGTTGAAAGCCCAGGTGGGCAGGAGTGAGCATTCCGGTTCTGCCTCCTGCTGCCATTTGCTCGATTAATATGCTCAGGTCTGCCATGAGGGAAGATTGTGCTGTGTCTGTGAGGAGTAGGATCACTCTCTTTTTGCAAACTGATACCCTCTGCCCTGCCATCAGCCTGGCAGGGGCAGGCAGCAGCAGGAGAGTGGTTGCCTGGGAACTATGCAGCACAACCAAGTGGGGGAAACAGTAGAGTCAAGTGACAGTAAGCCTTTCTCAGGTTTACCTGTTTGTTGGGGGTTTTTTCTGGGTTTTTGCTTTGTTTTGTTTTGTTTGCTTGCTTTGTTTTGTTGTTATGGAGTTGGTTTTCTTGTATGAGAATAATGAGTTCTCACACTCGCGTACTGCTGCCTAGGGGAGGAAGCACAGGCTTGTGAGGCAGCTGGCATGCTAAGTCACGTCATGTCACTGCCAACCAGGGATGGTTTTTTCCCTCCACATATTCCCCTCCAGGGTAGCTGAATACAGCTCTCAACTTTGTGAATAGAGAAGTCAGCAGTGCCTGCTTTGCACTGCACTGACCCAACACACTTGGGGCCAGCAGCTGATCCAGGGGGCTCAAGAATATATATATTTATTTTTTTTACAGAAAAGATGTTTATTCAGCCAAAGGAAATCAGAAGATGAAACATGAGATGAAACAAAGAGAGAGCATTTGTACATAAGTTTTACCAGAAAACACGTTTGTTTCAACAGTTTCCACAGAGCATAAACACACCTGTTCAAGGTTAAGTGCCAAACCCAACTCTCTCTTAAAGACTGGCATTTTCTGACTCATCTCAACACTGCTGTTCATCCATTCCCTTTGTCTAGCTGTGGTTTTCAGCAGTTCAATGTCTTCTTTATTCTCCCTGGCCTCAGGAGAAATTAACACTTGCCTGCATGAAGGTATGTGGGTAAATATTCGCTGATATACTACCTTAAGGGCACTGTGATATTTGAAACTGTATTGGTACATTGTTGCTGTTTTCTTGCTATTTGCTTTCCTCTAACATTCTTCTGTACAGCCTGACGGGAAAATAGCCAACAAGAAAACTGAGATATTGTTGACATTCATAAAAATAACTTGTCTTCTCCATCATTTTTTTCACACACAGATCTTACTACTTCTGTTACAACCACCCCAAACCATCGGCAAGTGATTTCAGCAGAAAAAAGATTTCAGAGATTTTAGTATGCTGCATCTTTCTGGGCTACATTTAGGTGCAATGCCTTAAACAAATGGAGCCAAATGACCAAAAAAATACTGATTTCCCAGGCTTACGGTGAGCAATGGCACAGCTCTGCCCTGAGGTGTCAGCCTGTGGAGGTGCCAGCAGAGGTACAGTGGCTGTGATGCCAGATCTACAGGACATGCGCTCAGTGTTTCCATGGTGGTGATTGTATTAGAAAACACCTTCTGTGTATACATGCATGGTTAGGCCATCCTCAGAATCTTCCTGTTATGGCTCATACACACTCAGAATAAAAAAATCCTCAGTAAGCTTTAAAAATTAGTGTCCAGAAGAGGAAGGGCTGAAGCATCACTCCCTCACCATAAGCAGCAATTGTTTATTAACGTGGTCTACCTTGTTTCTCTCTCCCTAGAAGTACACTCTGAGGAATGTTTTAGTTTCTACATATCTGACTTTTCTTTGGTCATCTGATATTTCAAAGGTTTGCAAGGCAAGTCTGCTTGCCTTTATGTGAGCTGTTGTTAGGCTACTTATAAAAGCATGACAATTACCCTAAGGGGTGAATTATCAAGATGTGCCCAATGGCAGCCCTCTTCCCTATAAGCTTTTTGTGAGTACGTGGCTTTTCTTTCCCTTTCTGCAGCTGCTGTATTCATCCTCGCTCTTGTGCACACTGAGGAGCTGAATACACCGATATAATTCCACTGAATTTGGGGGGAATACCTCAAATTACAAATTACATTGGTGAGTCACCTTCTGTCCTTCACACAGTCACCCTGATCAGAGTTGTATTTAAAGGCATAAAATCAGTGCAACTGTCAGAAGCTATGAACTATCCAGGTGGAACTCATTAGACCTTAGGGGACTATGCAGATCTGTAACTTGCCTGAAGGTACCCAAGTTTAACCTCCTGAGACTCCAAAATTTTATCTCTGGCTGTGACTTCATCTAATTTATTCTTTAGTTGATGCAGAGTTTTTGCCTTCTATCTTCCTCCTACACAGCTTCCTATCTTATGCATCTTCCTTTCTTTTCCTCATTATTGCTTTTGCTCTTCAGCTGCATGTTATAGGAAAGTATGCTTTTTTCCCCAAAGCATTTCTGCATGAGGCTGTAGTGAAGCTAGGGCTGTGGTGAAAGGAAAGATACCACAAATGTATCAAGTGGTAATTTAAATTAAACTGCTGGGTAATTTAAAAAATAATATGCCTTGTGTTAGTCAAACAATAGAGCATTTGATAAGCTATCTGCAGCTGAGAGGATCATTTTCAAAGGGCTGTCCACCTGCAGTACAAAATTCAAGGACAGGAGGTAAACTTCAGACTGAACTCCCAGCCAAGGATCCTTGCCACTCTTTCCTATTCTTTCTTTGTGGTGGAGGTCAGGATGCAAGAGCTGGGGACTAGGACATTTGACAAGATTCTTTTTATTGTAGCAAGAAACAGCAAAATGGAAAGGAGGCATAAGGATGGCGAGGGATGGAAAAGATTGATAATTGTTTCCTTGGCAACTGAAACTGTGCAGCCTCATGCAGGAATCCCTGAGAAAAATCCTAGATGATCATAATGGTCTTTTCTGCCTTCAGACGCTGTTCCAGGCTAAGTTTACTCATCACAGTGTGGTGCTGCATAAAGGGATCGAGTTAGTGCTAAATGGAAACCAGAAGCTGTATGGTTGTAAGAAATCCTTGGGAAGAAGAGAAGCACTATTGTCTCTCTCCCTTTCATAAAATGGGGAATGTTTTATAATGCAAAAGATGAAAAGATTGAATAACTTGGCAGAGATTATTAAAAATGTCTTTTCAACAGAGAGGACAGCGACATACAAGTCTCTGCTATCTCTCACATCAGTGCAATGAGAACATAACCCCCCTCAACTGAGTCTGCACTGAAGGTGTCCAAGGAATTAGCAGAAGGGCTAAGGGAGCAGAAAGCAGGTGAAGTGGCTGCTGTTTAATAAGTGCTGTTTGCCCACCACGTAGTTCAGAGCTACACAGGGCAGCACAAAAGGGTCCCAGTCCTGCACAGTGTTTGTCTGCAGCAGCAGTGAATCTTCATTAGTGGATTTAAATGTAAGAACTGGGGCATATATATGAATATTAATGAAAGGAAGATTGACTAACTTCATGCTATTTAAAGATTTCTAGTCTCAGAGAGTAGGTGGAGCCTTTTGAAAAATGTATAATGAAATACAATATGTGATACACAAGAAGCTCTAAGAATGTGGATTTTGATCCCTTCCAATTTTCTGTTTAAATAGTGCTTTGGAAGTGGGAAATGGAAAGATGCCTTCATTTGAACATTTTTCTTTTTTCTCCTCTGTTGCATGTGCAGGTGTTTGTTAATGTAGAATTTCATGGCCATGCATTCTGGGGAGTCACTCGGCAGTGGGCAGCTAGTATTGATTTCTGCTCCAAAAATAGGGCATCAAATGCTTGTATATTTATAGATGTATGTGTGCATGTATATGTATATATATATATATATATACACACATATATATATGAGTGGGTGTTGCAAAGGTGTAAAAGACAGAGGAAGGTTAAATCAGAACAGTAATTCATTACCTTGCCAGTTCCAATGCAAACTTTTGTGGCAGCAGTGCATGTAAGAAGTAAATGCTGGAAAGCTTATTATACAGTTCCATGCCTGTGAAAGGCATTCCTGAGGAGAGGCTGGTGCTTTACTACACATTCACTAGAAACCAGAGATTCAGGGCAGCAGAATTTCCAGACAGTCATGTGAGGATGAAGTGCTGCAGCATCAAGGCAGTCAGTCCACTTATTTCTGTCTGCTCAAAATGTTAAATAATTGCCAAGGCCTGCATCGCTATCAGTTACTTCTTAGAGAGGCTTAATGAGAGGAGACCAGCTTTGTGAGCGATTCCCTGTGCAAGTGAGTGGAGATGTTACACGTGTCTGTCTGATGCTCTGCAAGGAGCGAGCAGTTGTGGCAGCTCTAACAAAGCAGACAGAGAAAATGAAAGGATCCTTAGAGAGACAATATATTTTTTTTTATTCTTTGACATCTGTAATAGGGATGGCTGGCATATAGCACAAAATGAAATTTGTTTTCCCCAAGACATTCTTCTGGGCTAACAGTGATTTCACAAATAAAATACTGTGTAAGTAAAATGCTAGAATGGCCATGTTTGCAGGTTCAATGACAAGGGACTAGTGTAAGGTATGCCAGCCAAAATAAGATGGGAGAATCCTGCTGTACTATCTCAAGTATTCCTTAAAGATAATTAATAACAGGGTATCCATGTGTGTTTATCACGGTTGTGGCTATATAAGTAGTATATAAAAGGTGAAAAGCAAAGGTAAAAACAGTGTGTTTGTTCTTTATTGCTCTCCTGTTTAAAAACTTACTGGTATCTTTTTCCTCCCCTCTTTCTGATTATTTTTCACCCTTTAATAACCAAAATATGATGTTTCCAATTCCTCTTCTTTGATGAAGGTCATTTGGAGACCTGAATAATGATGTCAGATAAATGTGTAGCTTTTATAAGGAACAGAAATTTCACTGCCTAGAGAGGCAGCTGTTCCTTTAGGGCAAAAAGAAAGATGAAAGATATTTAAGGCAGCAAAAATGAAAAAGGAATTTAATTTTACTATTTTGATTTATGGGTGTCTAAAATGTGACATCAAGGTTGAGATTAATTTCATGTAATATTGTTGATCTACAAGAAAAGCCCTGGATACCGAAGCCTTCTCCTATAGACAAAGGAGAGAGCCAGAGTCTGCCCTATCTCAGAATTAAATGAATATTATTTCTTTCCATTCACAACAAAGGAATGGAGCTTACAGACTGAGTTTCAAAGAAATGTATGCAGTTTAAAAGGATCTATTACATCTGTCCTGGTTGAACCAAGCAATGCAAGTTCTCTCCAAAGTGGATGTAAGAATGGTCTCCTCCTACCCGAAAGATCTGTAATCAGTTAAAAATACAGTAAACTGAGCACAAATGAGGAATTTCAAGATAGGCATTTCAAAGGAACAGGAAGAGAGGGCTGTAATAGAATAGAACCAAACCTTCCAAAGCTTCAAGGAAGTACACTCCACAGTACGTTATCCACATTTTTCAAGATGCACATTGTCTTTCCAGAATGACAGGTCATTTGGCTAGGTTAATTCATTAACTTGATTTGAGAAACATAGCACATTGTGCTTGACTCTTATAAGTTTCAGCTTCTTTGGTATTTTTCTGTAAGTCCTAGTTCCTGGAGTCTGTGATTTAGCAAATCGTGGATTTTACTTAGAAAAAAAAGCTCACTTCTTTTTTCATAGATTGTGGAGTAAAACTTGCAGATACAAACTATAAAGACCCCCAAAAGGGAAAAGTAAATACTAAATCAACATGTATGATCCTTTAGCCAGCCTTATATCTGAGTACTCAGACTTGAACGCCAATTTGGCATTAACAGAGTGTTAACACCATCCACTGCTTGCCTTCCAAAACTGTGTAAGCGGTGTTATATATGTAAGGAAAAGATGGATGTAATTCTCTGTATGACCTTCCTCTTTTGTTCTCCTTCCCCTGTGTATGCATAAAGCCACACTTTGCCCCATATGTGCAGCTCAAGAGACATTTAGAGGTACAATTATGGTGCAAACATAACTGGGTCATTACCACAAAAACACAACAAACCACTCAAGCTAAAGTATATGTATTGCAAGCCTGTGATGTTAAAATCAGATCTCCTTTAAGAGCTTTTGGCTGCAGACAATGAAAACAGCCTGTATGGCAGAAGACCACTGAAAATAACTTCTGAAGAAAGGTTCCATTTTTACAATAGCAGCATTTCATCTGATGTGCAGACCTTGCTTCATAATTGAAAGTGAGACAGCCAAGGGAACTAGTAGGATTAGGTTATGGGAATTCAACTGAACAATGTTTTGCATTCAGATAATTGCATGAAATTGGGCTATTAGTGTAAATTTTGTAAATTGCAATAACATAAAACAAAGTAAAATATTCCCAGTGTATACATTCAACTAATATGCTAAAAGGAACCCCAACTGACTTCAGACAGAGCACAGAGAACTTCCATTAACTCTTCAGAGCTGTGTCCAAATACTGTTCTCAGTTTCACAGGTTTCTCAAGTGGACTTTCAAAGGGAAACTCTTTTTATCAAAGAGTAAGTAAATAAACATAATGTAGTAGTGAACTTGTGGTTTTCACTGGCAAGAACACTACTAATATGTCCTTTATCTGACCTTAATTTAACGTTGCATAAAATATTGCTGAAAAGAACTGGAGAAGGAAAGAGTTTCGTCTCAAATTGCAGCTGCTCGCTCCAGTAGCTCTCCTAACAAAACTTTGGCAGCAGCTGCAGCTCATGCCTTTTTAACTTCTTCCATGGCCCAGGATTATTCTGTCCTGTTGCGTTCCCCTGGCTAAGCAGAAGGGTTATCAGGACAGGTGTCCCAAGTCCTCCTTTGTCTTAACTTTTTGGTCTTTCCTTTTTGCGCTCCCTTGGGACTCAGCCTTAGTGTTTAGAAGGAGCATTTACAGAGGCCATTTTTAGAGGCAGCTTTAACAATGCAGCTCCACTGCAATAAAGTCATCACAGCAGACAAATACTGGCCCACCACTGACTCAGGCTAATTATTCTAATGCTTTAACCTCAGCCTGGGCAATGCCTGCTGCCATGGAACCTGAGAAGGAAGACTGCAATTAGTCATGCATTTGTCTTTATGGAAGACTTGGCTGCTCAGGAGCATGTGCCAGGCACATGTCTCGCTGTCCTGCTGAGGAAAATTCCCATGTCACTAATGTCTGTGTGTGCTTAAGAGGTGATTTCACGTTTGCCTATGTCTTTTCTTCCATTTTTGAAGGAAGGGAAATAATTTTAATGACTTCCATGATGAACATAGAATATGATAATATCAAATAACCAATTAATGTATCTGTGTCAGTAATTCAATCTTGTTCCCAGTGTTTTTCAGCTTAAAATCCGTATCAGAGTACAGAAGAAAACACCAGGTCAGCATCCCGTAATGAATGTTAAATGTTAAAGACAGTTGAGCTGTGAATAAGAGGAGCCTTAGTAACACCACAGCTTTCAGCTCATTTCTGTCACTGAATTTAGCAGCAGAGTAAGCCTTCCATGACATCTAATGTTGTTCCCTGGATTCTGCTCTGTGCCCCGTCTACATGGGCCTTAAAATTGCAAAGGAAGAGGGGGTTTTGCTGTTCTTGGAGGGCAATTTCCATGCTGGTGTATCCCACTGCCAGAAATTTTGCCTGGAGGTTCTGATTCAGGTTTGCCTTTTTTGGATTAAATTATTTCTCTTTCAAACATCGTCCTTAACAAACTCTTCTTTTTCTCGACCATTAAGGCTTTTCAAGTGTTTTATGCCTCTCTATTATGTCTGCCTGTCACAAGTCTGTACAATGGTCTTTTAAAGTTTACTTAGGGCACAGCTGCACTGTGACACACCATGGTGCAAACATCCCTGAGGCACAGCTGAATGAGCTTGCTCCAAAACTGGGATTTGTACTCTGGCTGTTTAATAGAGAGAGACAAGGACCATCTTTTCTGCCTCACTTTGCTCTGCGTCTGTTGAATTTGATACAAAGGGGTCGTGGTTTGCAGGCAGGGTTTGTAAGCTCTACTTTCGGAAAAGAAAAAAAGTAATGAACGTTAACAAAGAGTTGCACATCACCCCGACTGCAGTGTTCAGTGCTAACCAAGGGTGCTCGCTGGGGGACAATGCTGTTGAAGCAAATAATGTGAAACGTGGTTTAGGAATCACAGAATTTGGGCCTCAAGTATAGTAATAAAAAGTCAGTTTCTTGCTTTACAAAGATTTGGATGGTGACATTTCACTGAAAGGTGGGAAAGCAACATGGGGAGAAAAGGTCTTTAGGGTGACATAAAGGCAGGAAGACTGTAGGAAGATGAATGTGAACGAAGAAAAAAGAGTAGCGAACAGAAGTATAGGTATTGTGTGACAGCTATTGAATGGGAGGGAGCCTGGGGTTGTAACTTCTAGAGGGACCAGAAACCATCAGCAGTAGGAAACCAAAGTAGATTTGAGGGAAGGGAAAAGGACTGCTAAAGCATTTCTCTTAGGAAGATCAAGCTAGCAGCATCTGTCAGCAGGTGCAAAAGCTCACCAGAGGGGAATGTCATGGACAAGATTTTGAAAGTGTTCCTTCCAGCTGTTCCTGCTAAAATCAGGCAAAGCATCTACTGATTGCCTGATTTAGTTATTCTTATTTTCCAAAAAACACTGATCCTTGATTCTGGCAAAACTTACTGATCTGCCTTGTTCATTATATAAATTAGGATAGCATTTGATTAATCTCTGGTATAAACTGTATCTGGGCCAGACAGGAGGAGGCCTTATCTTTTTATATGAAGTCCACATGGTTTCCGGAATGGGATGGGAGATGTATCTTGAATTACGAAGTGGTGACTAGAAACAGATGTGGGGGAAGATTTTGCAAAGTCTGTATATTTTTTGGAAGTATTTATTGACATTGCATAAAGTGACAGGAAGGTTTGTTTATTCTGTTTTGTGGGAGGAGCTTAATGGATGCTTGTGTAAGTGACCTTTTCAGTGAGTACTCTATTCAAAATGGAATTACCAAGGATATTTTATAGTAAATTCATTGTACTTGAAAATGTCTTTTCTTAAGTTTCAAAGCTACAACAGACAAGATCTGGCTTGCTCTTTTTTTGTGTGTGTGTCATTTCATAACACAAAAAAATAATTGCTGTTATCACCAATGCTATAGCATTACTGTTATTACAGTATTAAGAGAGTAAGGTAGCTAAGGAGAGATGGAATTATTTTCAGTTGCTCAGTGAATAAGAATGAAGGATCGTTTGATAGAGCAAAATATATCTATGGTGCAATAATTTCTGAATAGGGTGTGTCTGTGTTATAAAATGATAGATTATGAACAAAATTGGATAGTTAAGGTCAAGGTTGGTTGAAAGTATGAAGGAAAAGAGACCAACAGTTCAGAGATCTACACACCTCTTTACTGGAGGAACAGCCCATTACTGTAATGCATTTTCTCAGAAAAACTGAAGAGACATGAATTTGAGATACAAGATTTTGGCAGGTAGTGAAAGTGAGGGAGTCAGAGAAGGCAATCAGTTACCATTCTTAGGAGGGGCAGTATGGAGTTGTGTATCAGAGACATGTGTTGCAGACCCAGTGCCAGGGGTCCAGAAACTTGATTAAATAGACAGCCTGAGGTATTTGCAAGAAGATTTTGAACTTGTCAGAAAACAGAGATGCACTTGGGCAGTCTCTCTAACGCCTTAATGAAATCTGTAGTGGAAAATGTGGAAGAAAGCCATTTATTAGACACCTCTGCTTTTTCTTTTTTAAAAAATAAATGGCTATTTTTCAGAGTTACTTCTGTATATTTGTATATTTCTCCAGCTTAGAAGCTCAGCATTGAAAACAGAGCACACATGCATCTCTTGCCCTTTTACTTTTATCATAGGGAGAATCTGGGATTTGCCACTGTTTTTTGTACGGGTGTTTCTGGTGCTGGTTCCCAATATTGGTTCTTACACAGTTACAACATGAGACTCCAGGAGTGTCTTGTTAAGCTACAAAATACAAACATTGATACCCTTATAAAGTTTGGAGGTTTTCCTTTCACTTTTTAACCTAGCAGACGTATTTTCTAGGGCCTTCCTTGGACATTCTAGAATGAAACCAATCTGTTTCAAAATTGGCTTTTTTCTCTTCTAGTGCTAGCAGCTGTTGCTACTGTACTTCCTTAGCTAGTTAAAAGGAGCAGGGCAGAAGTAACCTAGAGCACAGGCTTGCATCAAGCAATGTGTGAGAGTTCAGAAATGGAACATAAGAGCATAATAAGACTGAGCTGTATTGTTCTCTAAATGGTTTGAGTGTTTTTTATGTCACACACCATGCGACTTCCCATAGCACACAGCTTTGCAGCGAGTGAAAGAAAAACATTAATTGAAAAAAGCTCTATCTGCTCCCTTAGACACAAGTGTTGGTAAGAAAACTAGATGTCTGAGAGCATTGGGAATAGCCCAACAAACTGTCTGAAGGTCTTCACAAAGCCAGGCTAGAACACTGCCCTCAAATGTTTTTTCAGTGGGTAGTTCAGCAAATTGGAAACACAAAAATCTACTTCACAAATTTCATCAGCAGCAAAAGAGCAGGAGAAAAAAACCTATTGTTTTTTAACACAAATATTGTTCACAGAAGGAAAATATATCAGTCGTAACTCTGGTCACTGAGTCCCAAACTAGAAATAACTGGAAGTTAAATTACTGGGCAGTTGTCTGGATCCACTGGAAATAATGTTGATGGTTTCTGATTCACTTCAGTGTCTCCGAACCAGAGTTCTGATGTGCAATTTTGAGAATCCTGTTTCTGGATTTGGGTATTACATTTGCCACAAAAAGCAAGGTGATTGGAAAATACTTCCAGGTTGGCAGGAGGGTCTAATTTCACACCTTTCTTTACAGCAACAAGAAGTCAGCACTTCCACGAAGAGCCTTCTGAGGACGCTCTTGTTTCTATCACTGCAGTGTGGATGCACATCTCCACGGCTGAGGATGCAGCTCCTGAATGTCCCTCTGTGTATATTCACTTCTGAGGCTCCTATTCAAAAGGTTGCAGGGTTTTTTTTTCTCCCTTACATCCTTCACAAAACAAACTCTCAGTTTCCAGGTGAAGCCTGTCATCATTAATCTAATCATACTTTGCACAGCCTTTGATTTTTTTTGCATCCTCAGCCTTGACCCGGTGATAAATCAGAGTAGCTGTTGCTGTAGTGGAAAGCTCAGTAATGTCAAAAGCTTCCTGGTGTATGTGCAATGGGAAGTCATTCAGCAGTAAGTAAATAACCCTTGCAAGTCACTCTGTTAGAAAAGATTACTTCTACTCTCCCCTTGAGCAGGATGTCTCATGTCTTGCTCCATGCCACCGTGGATCACAGCAGAATACCACAGGAAAGAATTTCTCACCTTCCAAGTCAGTTACTTCTCATGATAAATGTGTTTGCAAGCTGCAGTGTAAAACTTAGTTAAAATTATAGCTGCTTTCACTTTGTGAGTTTGCAGGGTTCCAGGATTTCTGGCCTGTACTAATGTCCTGTCAGAACCTGACTTATTTTTTCAGATTTCTGTTTTAGTGGAATCTGAAGTGTTCTATAGGTCTTTGGGGATTTTGTTTTGTTTTGTTTATATTGATACAATTAACTGTCATTCTTAAGATACTTGTTAGAAGCATGTAAGCTGTTTTGAGGGGCTTTTCTTCTGTTCCAAAGGGAAAGGAAAAACAGCCTCCACCACAACTCCCAGCATGTCATCTGATCAAGGGATATCTGTGTGAAGTTCATGCTGTAGAATGAATGCTGCTCATTCTTTTATCTGTGCATCTGCAATAGGTGAAAAGGAGATGAGAGAGAGGGAGATAAGGTAGTTTGTCTTAAATTGGTGGGAGTCAGCTACTGCAAAGATGCTAAGTTCATATGCCCAAATCCTTCCCTGGTTTATAAAAAAAAATGGGTGAAGTAAATGTCAGACAGGTTGACACGAGTGATGTGACTTTCTGGGGAAAAGAGGGACTAGAAGGACTGCAAAAAACCTAAAGAAACTAAACAACAATACAAAAATTTTAAAGTTAATGTAATTACTAAGAGGAGTAGGACCTACAACTGCTAATGCATTGCCCCAAAGTATGGCTGCAGTGAAGGAAGAGGCTAAGCAGGACAGAGGAACATATGAGATTAGGGAAATTCTTTCACACCTTCTGGGAAACAGAAGATCAAACCAGAGGATGAACTGTAGCATAACCGCCTGACAGCTCCTCTTTCAGTGCTGGTTATTGTTTAACAATGGGACTTTAATTTGGAGGTGTCTGGTGGAACGTGTGAAATTGCGAAGGAATAGAGAATATGTGATCAAATGTGACAGTTCTTACATTGGCCCAGGAAGCAGGGAAGCAACATAAATACCAGTTTGGTCTCAAAAGACACAGAAACTGCAGAACAAGAACCCAAACACGAGACAAGGAGATTATTTTCGTGAACTGAACTCTGGGAACTGGAGCAGGAAATCGTGTTAGCTGAGACAGTGAATGAGTTGGCAGTTGCAGTGTATTTCATTATGGATAACATCTCAGAAATGTGAGAGAAGTTGTCTCACACTTTAGTCTGGAAAGTTACCTTTGGATCTTGGTGAAACAAATTATCTACGAGCAATGTGCAATATACTAGAGGCAGCCTTACGTGCTCTGTTACTAGAGGCATTGTTAGGACAACAATGAAATGTGGTATCTTTAGGTGAAGATGATAGGCAGGGCCTGAAATATGTTTTGTAATTAAGTATTTCAAGGGTCTTAACTGCCAAAACTCCCACAGAATGTGAAGGAGAGATGGATTCCTGGTCACTTACTGAGGGCTAGATTATTAAAAGAAAAAGAAAACCACACTTTGCAAACAGAAAGAGTATGCGACTGCATGCTCCAATGCCAAACATAAATGCACACGGCTGCTTACAATGAATTCATATTGGAATGACGTTTGGTTTTTTAAGCTTTTGGTGGCTATTGTTTAGTCTGCACTGCAGATTTGCAGGAGAGTTTGGGAAGGACAAGAAAAACTGAGAGAGATGGCAGCAAAGAAGTACTTGACATGGCACGTATCCACAAATGGTGGGTAGGTAATTATAACAAAAGGCTAGAGTGCTTTTTTGAGCTAAGCTGTTTTCAGGGACTGGCAACTAGCAAAGAGAAAATTATGTCCTAATGGGTTCTGGTTTTAGCAAATTAAAAGGAATATCAAAGACATTCTTCCGTCTATCAGCAATTTAATGCAACGGAAGCAGTCCTCAGGCCCTGTTTTTTTTGTTTGCTCAGATAAAAGGGAAAAAAAGGTGGTGGTATGCAAGTTTTTCTGCATCCAGTTTTCTGTTAGATGTTCCAAAAACTATGGAGTGGGGGGTTTTTGTCCTACTGTGGTCTTATTTTTGCAATGTTTAACATCTTTGCATGGGATTTTAGAGCTTAGATTTTTACTTTAGCTCTAAGATATATGTTGTAAATACTCATGAAATGTTCTGTAAAATGTCTCTCCACTGTACAAATTGAAAGAAAATTATATTGTACTGCCTGAGACTTTTAGAATGAAAGTATAGGTCAGGTGCTAGAAGGCCTGAAAAACTCATCATAGTTGATTGCCTTTGATAAAAGACAGGGCATCTGTGGACTTTTTGACCCTGAAAATACCTAACATAAAACCAGGGTGGTTTTTTGAGGTATCGCACCCTCCCCTTACTTGCTGTGTCTATATTGAGCCACATCTTCAGCTGATGTGATTTCAGCTTTGCTTATTTCCATCGCCAAGGACTCGCCATGCCTTATGTCTGAGTGATATCAGGATGTGCATTGTGTGATGTACAGGTATAGATTATTGTTCTACTTCTGTATGTCAGCAAAATGAACCCTTTGCTCCTGCCACTCATCTCTGGGAGTGAGTCGTTTCTGTTGCGATGGATGTGTTCCCGATGAACTGATAGCCTGTTTAATTTTGAGTGCAGCTGAAAAATACATAAGCCCAACTCTAATTTGTGGTAGGATCTTTTCCCAGATGTCACGGGTGCTCCTCAGTGGCTGTGTGCCCTGGAACCGGAAGGGTCACCCATGGCCTGGGATGCATCCAGCACAGCATCTCTGACCAGCTGAGGGAGATGATTTTTCTGCTCTGTGTCGGGGTAGCCTCACCTTGAGTCCTGTGTGCGGTTTTTGGTGTCACAATATAACAAAGGATCTAAAGCTATTAGAAAGCATCCAAAGGACAGCCATGAAGATGGTGAAGGGCCTTGAGAGGAAGCCATATGAGGAGTGGCGGAGGTCGCTTCGACAGTTCAGCCTGGAGGAGACTGAGCAGAGACCTCATAGGGTCACAGCTGCCTCGTGGGGGGAAGCAGAGGGGCAGAGACTGATTTCTCTCCGGTGACCAGTGACAGGACCTGAGCGAATGGCCTGAAGCTGTGTCAGGGGAGGTTTGGGCAGGGTATTAGGAAAAGGTTCCTCCTCCAGAAGATGGTGATAGAGTGGAACAGGCACCCCAGAGAAGTGGTCACAGCACCAAGCCTGACAGAGCTAAAGAAGTGTTTGGACAACGTTCTCAAGCACACGGTGTGCTTCTCCAGGCTGTGTTGTGCAGGGTCCGCCCCAGCTCAGTATATTCTATGGCTCTATAACTGCTGGACTCACCCTTCTCCTCAGGAGAGGAGGGCTCAGGAGAAACCTTTTGGTGAAAGGTCCTCGTCTTTGTGTCCGCAATGCCCTGGAGCAATACTACCGCTGCCTAGATGTCCTGCCGCGCAGCTCTGCCCTCACTGCTGCCTCTCCCCTCCCGCTGGGACGCTGGTGAGTTTCAGCTCTCCGAACTCCGTGCACAGCCTGCGGGAAAAGCCCTGAGCGCTGAGCGACGGCATGTGCCATGCGGAGAGCGCAGCCAGGACAGAGCGGGGCCGGGGATAACCCGCTCAGGGAGTGGGTCCCGGAGCAGCACCAGCTCCAACCGCCCGCTAGCACTCTCGGCTCTGCTGCCGGGCGCGGCGGGCGGAGGCGCCGGGCGGAGCTGC
>VZRL01001986.1:1800985-1984603 GCA_013397895.1 Origma solitaria | reverse complement strand
CCGGGAACGCTCCGGTGCGGGGCCGTGGCAGCCCCCGGCTCGGGGATGGGACCCGACCCGGGGACGCGGCGGAGGGAAGCGGTGTGCGGACAAAGGAGGCACGCGGTGCTTCGGTCTGTGGGGTGTCCTGTGCCCGGCAGCGGTCTCCCCGAGCCGTGGCCTCAGCGCCCGGGGCGTTTGGAGGTGCCCCGTGTCGGGCGGCGCTGGCACCTGCGGGGTGCAGGGCAGCCATGCTCTCTTTCGTCTTTCGGGCATCGCAGCCTCTCGAAACGCACAATACGACTTTCCAAGCACTGCTGTGGCATGACTTGAGTGTGGAGAGAGCGGTTCGGGCTCCAGAGGGTGGTGTGTTCAGTAGGTGTTTCAGAAAAGCCATGAATCAGTGACCGTTTTTTTTCCTCTGTTCTTTTCTCTTGTGGCTCTAGGTATCAAAATTAGTCTGTAGTTAAGCAGAGAGTTTAATCACAAAGATGTCTCATTTGGTTCTGGTCCCATAGCACTTCTTGGTTCATCATTAATACCTTTTAAAAAAGATTGTAACAACTGCCATTTTCATGGAAAGGTACAATTTTGCTGTGACTAGGTTTTCTTTTTGGTAGATAACAGGTATAAAGTAAAACATTTTTATCAACATCAGTAAGTTGCTGATAAGTGGTAAGAAGTGATAAGAGCCTGCAGTAACCTGTTTCATGAAGTGGACAAACTAGTGTTGACTCTTTTGTTCAAACACAAGAATTGTGGTGATTATTCTTGTGTGCTTAAGAACCTTTGGTGTTATAAAACATGCTTATCTCTTTATAATAATCCTTTATTCCACTTCAGAAAGTAGTTCGTGTTTTGGAGGTGACTAGTTAGCTTTCCAGGGAAGTTACGCTCTCCTCCAGCTCCCTTCGTAACCTATGAGAGATGTTCCATTCCAGACTCCGTGAAATATGACAGTTCATAGTAAATTTTGGCAATTTTTTTTTTTCTCAAATAGGTCAGGCTTTGCATACAAATAGAAAGCAAATCAGTAGGTTCATAAGTTGGAAATTTACAAGAGTATTTTGCCTTGTAGGATGGCTGGGTTTCTTCTGTATTTTCATAGTAAGTCAGGGAAGGCTTTTGTTTGTTTCTCTCCTACATAGTAGCTCTTACTTTAAACATAGCTGTGAATTTCTGTAAATATTTGTGTGATTATTGTGCATTCTTGTATAACTTAAAAAACAGCAGTAGAAATATTATGTAACTCGGCCAGTGTTTGGGCTGCTGGAAGAGAGTATGCAGAGAAAACAGATCTTTGCCCAAAGCGATGCTTTCCTGCTCCGTCTAGAGCAGGAGCCTTTAAAATGTTTTGATTTGAGACTCCTCCATGTTTTCTATTTCCACTGGGCCTGTGTATCATGTACAATGAACTTGAGGATACTAAGAGTGAACTTGCTCTTCAGAGGATGCTTTTTGTAGGCGTCTCAGAAATGGTTCATTGATTGCAGAGGTTTAAAGTCCGCAGGTTGCAGAGAACAAGGATATTTTGTTCCTTTTCGTTAAGGTGAAGTGCTTTATTAAACAAGTGTAACGAGTCTGATTTCTCTGTCCAGGGCCCATAAGGTTTAGAAAACACGGTCTTTAACCTAATCTTTTCTTTAGTCTTGAAATGTTTTGATGGTGTAATGGGTGGTATGAAACAGAAGAGCTGTATACTGACCACATGTGGTAGGTTTGGACAGCATTCACTTAACTGATCAACAGAGTTACAACTCTTGTAAATCTCCCTAGGGTTCACTTCATTTGTTTTTCAGTGCCATTTGGTTTTGACCAGTCTGGGGACAGCAAGAGCAAACTCCTACAAGCTCTGAATTACACAAAAGAAACATACAATAAGAGTGACCGACCACTTACTTGCAGTTGAAATAGCAAAGTCAACATCAGTACTTAAGAAAATGTAGTAGTTAAACAACTTGGGTTTTGGAATGCTTGATCCAACTCCCACTGAAGTCACATGTCGCTGAATCAGGGCTTCAGCTTCCCCAGTTAAGCAGATGCTGAACTCTTAGTATGTGGCTGGACTGCCAGTGTGCTAAAGGTAGGTTTGCATTTGAGCACCTCTGTGAAGCAGGGCCTTGGCCAGGCTGTTTCGATGTCTTGCTGCTCAGCACAGGCTGTGTTTTTGCTTTTGTTCCATTGCATAATCTGTACAACTCCCGCACTGACAATCAGGAGGATTTATCTTGTCTCACTGCGCTGTTTTCATGAGAGGGGGGAGAGCTCTATGTTGGACTCTGCAGTGAGTCTCCTCAGAGACTCTGGGACCAAAGGCAAGTCGTGGAGGTCAAGCAAGGAATCAGATGTAGCTGTCTTATGGGACAGTTGCAGGATATTGTTTATTCAACTTAATTGCATTAGTCTGTTGCAAACACTTGAGTTGGCATCATGTCTCTTGTGGCCAGTTCGGCTTGTCAAGCTTGCTTCCAGTTCATTTCCACAGAAGACCCATATGGCTGGAGGATTCTCTTTATGGCTGCTTTCTATGCTGTGCTAGCTTTATTTATGTCAGCCTCGTGTCTACAAGCTACACTTGTAGTCCTGCCAGAGGAAATGTGGTTTTTGTTTGCATGTTCTTTCAAGAAGTAAGAATGCTAAACAAGCTAGTGGACAGTGCAGCTTTTTGTTCAGTGGTGTCTGTTTTGTGAGTAACATTTGTTTCTTGTGAAGCAAGGTCTTAGACTTCTCAGGCAGGACTGGGACTTGAAAGAGAGCATGACTTTAGCAAAGAAGGCTTTAACAGCTTTGACCTACCTTGGGTGATAGATTTCCGGAACTGGGCACATTAAAGAGCAGTGACTCTTGCTGCAGCACAAATCCTTTCCAAGAAGTCTTGGGAAGCCAGTGATTGTGGTAAATGGCAGGTTCTGACATCCCAGTTCTTGCTTGTCAGTTCAGAATGTGTGTATGTGTGGGAGTTGCTTGGGAGAGAAGTGAAGCAGAATAGACTTCTTAATAATACAGTCTTACTTCAGCTGTGGGAGACGTGGCTTTCCTTCATTTGAAAGTAAATCTGTTTGTGGCTGATGTCCTAAACTACCAGCGAGTCTCCAGCTCTGCCCATTGTGGCAGACAGTATGAATAACACTGGTTGTGTAAGAGTTATTGTGGAAGATGTCCTTAAGTACCAGTGTGTCTCCAGACTGGCCCGTTGTGGCATACAGCATGATGAATGCTAATTGCATAAGAGTTATTAAATAGTGTGTCCTGGGAACCTGGGTATAAAGAAAAAGCTGCAAGGAAATGGTTATCTTTTAAATTTTGTCTTAGAATCCAATAGTTTAGTCGAATGGTAGCATTAAAGAAATAATGCAGACTTAGTTTCTATTTTGGCTCTTGTATAAGAATCCCATTCTCATGGAGCCCTTGTAAGTATGGACAGTTTTTTCACTCTGGAGTTGCATGATATGATGTCTTTCCATCTCTTGAAAAGTCATATATTTCTATGCTTTTCTGAGTGATTGCCAAACACACATGAGCTCAATAACGACTTTGATTGACACTCCCTATATGTACAGTGTTTTCAGCTGTTGATGTTACTGGGGACAGCTGTTTTGGAAGACTAAGGGAAAACCTTTCATAAGAGCAATGCATTTGCGATGTCTTTTTCCTAGCACATGAGATTGGGGGTAAAAAGATAAAATTGACCATCAGTACTCACATCACTCATTAGCCAGTGTAATTAATGGCATGTAAAATGTCCAAATAAATATTGAAAAATGGTAAACAGGCCTGATTGTGCTAGATCTTACTGAAGCTGTAAGAAGTTATAAGATGTGTCTAAGAAATATTTCTGTTTTGTTATGAAGTTGAGAACAAACGTAAATATTTCAGTTGAAAGTTTGTGAAGTATGCATTTAGCTATGGGCTGAAGCTTTTTCTTTTTTGCAAAATATCAGTTGAAAGAGGTCGGCAGCTTCTGATGTTGAGGCAAGAGGAAAACAATGGCTTCTGCTTTGAGTTCTGCCAGCTTCTTTTCTGAACAACTTTAATGCCCTTATGCTTTGGAGCATGCAGTTAAACTTCGGTGGATTGTGTCTGCTCTGAAGGGGAGGTTTTATCCACTCCTGCTTTGAAAGCGATTTTTCTTTTTCAAAAGCTTGTAATGACCGAATTTATGTAGACACGGGTATGATAGAGAAGATGACTTTTTTTTCTGTCAGCTGAAACTTGAATAATGGCCTGTTCTCGTGGGACCTCACCTACCTATCAGTACTGACAAGGACTATATGTGTCACCTGGGAAGATGTACTCAGCATGATTCCCACAGGCCATAATGTTATGTGAAAGATTGGGCTTTGCTGTGAAAGGCTACCTGAACTGCTCCAGAAGTGGGACTGGACTGATCTTCAGGACTGAGAATTGGGCACTCGCCTGCCTTGTGTTTCAGGACATGTCTCTGCTACGTAATGCTTTACTTTCTTTAGGAAATCTTTGGCATCTGCCTTCTGGTACAGTGTTGTGTGGTGGTCTTTGATTGCATTGGCCTAAGAGGAAAATCAGAAAGAAGGCTTTAGAAGGAGCCAGTGTGGAACTCTGGTTTAGTTTGGAGTAGGTGTCTAATGATCTTTCCAGTCACTCTTCTGCTTGTTGATGAGATATGTCCAGAAACCTGGAAATTGTAGGAGCAGGAGGGGAAGAGACAAAAAGCTCAAGAGCATTTGTGAGATGAAAGAAACTGGAAGTGGCAGGGCACAAAGACTAGGAGGCAAGACAGTAGGTCAGGAGCGTAAAATAGGTCTGCGGATGAGGGAAACTGCAATGCAGAAATTAATCCTCGATGAAGCAGGCAATGCAGTCTGGTAGTAGGATAAGCACACTGGGAACCACAGATGGACTCAGTTTAAAAAAGGAAAATAAACATAAAAAAATAGTGTTGAAAGGATGAATCAGAAGTGGGGAAGACAAGGACTGGGAGAAGACTGGAGGAGATGTGACCAAAAGCATCAAGCTTGCAGTTTAGAAATGGGAAAATGTGTGCCTGCTGCTCTGGGACACTTCCTTCAGAATCTGGCACAGAATCCAGGGCTTCAGAGTGTTGGTCCTTTCCTCCTCTTAGCCAGAAGTATGATAATCTGCTGCTGCTCCTTGGAACATTTCATGAATGTGCATGAGTCAGCCTTGTGACAGAAGTGTTTTTCTAAGTTTGTTTTAAGAACTGGAAAAATTCCTCCACAAAAATTGTAGCAGCGTGTGAAGACTGCAGAGGCAAAACCCAGCAAGCTGGAAATACTGACATTAAAATAACCTGTTAACCCATACAATTTTAAATTTCTGTACCTGTAAGTTATTGTACAGCTGTGCTCACATAGTCACAAAGTGTGTATCCATATACATGATATTTATAGCTATAGAGGCACCTGCACATAACTGTCTGCTCATACACATACCAACAGCCAGAGAGGACCTTCATTCTGTGCAGTGACTGATCCTGCTCTGGGGCAAAGTGGGAACTGGATAGCAAGTGAAGAAGTTATCTACAGGACTCTTGCTCCTTTTGTAGCAGATGTTTGAAGGTGTGACATGAAGGGAGGGACAGGGAAATTTGAATAAAGGTTTCACTGTTATTGTAATTAAATGCTGTCCTAGACAGTTGAGTTGTGTTGCTGTTGCAGAGTTCCAGTGATGCTCAAGTTGCTTAAACCAATCTTCCCACAGGTGGTCACTAGCTGTGTGTGTTCCTCGTTTACTGGATCTGTGTTGACCTCTAGGATCTGTGTTGCAGAAATGCTGAGTGCTTCCAGCTGCCAAAAAAGTCAAGGGAAGCTGTTCTTAAATAGATGTTGGGTCTGAAATTTTAAATACTAATTATTGTTTCACATTAGGCTCTCAGAATTTAACCTTCTTTCTTAGTTTCACCATTTGTAAAACGTGATTTCTCAGATGCAGTTCCTCATTCGATTTTCAAAGTACTAAGGAATGTCCAGATGCAATAAGAGTGAGCGAAAAAAGTTGATCAGAAAGCCAAACTTTTGTCTGGAGAACAGTAAAGATCTAGCAGATGATAAACCAGTCTGCAGAACTTGACTCTGCAGAAAACAATTATAAGAAATAAACTAGTTGTAAGCAAATAGAAGGTAACAAGTGATGGTGTAACATGATATATTTGCCATATTAAGACTTTTTTAGTGAGTTAACAAGCCTTATAGATGGGGAGATGTACTATGCTATGTCAAAGTGCACTAGGATTTTGATGTTGGGTTTTTTAAATAAATCAAATATTGTTAAAAAGCAATCATGGTTACTGATGTTTGCTCACTTTCAGTTTTAGCAGTTTCAGCCTACATCCCCTGCCTGTTTGCTCTTCATGTGCAAACTGTTTTCTAATCTTTTTAGTCCTTTTCCATTCTCCCCTCTGATTTAGTGAGGCTTCTCTTCTATGAATTAATATCCTGTATAGAATTTTGAATTGGCTTTAGCCATCTGGTCAAGATAGCATGTCAGGTCTTGTGGTTTGAAGTAGATAAGAGGTTAAAATTCACTATCAAGTAAGGGGAAGAGGAGTTAATAAAGGGCCTGAAAAGTCCATGCTTTTCAGTAAGGAACATCCATAATAGTATCATACTGAAGGAATTGAAACCTGCTTTGAAATTAAAACTGAATTGAATTTGAATTTAAATTGAAAACTGTAGGGTGGGGACTAGACAATGTAGCAGTGCTGCATTAAGGCACTTGGTGTCTATCAGGGACCATAGACAGAATGGGATTCAGTAGGATCACAGTGGTGCTGGACCTGGTAAGCACATTGGTCTTGAACTTGGGCAAATCCTGTGTGATAACTCATTTGTTTTCTTTGGTGGCAAAAGAACTTCAGCTGGAATGCTGTGTCTAGTAGAGGGCCTTGTCCTTCAAGGAAAAGACAGGCTGCTAGAGGTAGTTCAGATTGCTTAATCTAGAAAAAAACCCAGGCGGACAGGACTTTATTCAAACGTATAAAAGATTAAACATAAAGAAAAGTGTAATAAATAGTTTATGTTCGAGAAAAAAAAGAAGACTTGAATTCAAGTGAACAGGGCAGATTTTCTAACCAGATTTTCTAACTGCTGATCTTTTTAACAGTGGGGATAAGGAAACCCTGAATTGCGTGGTTTGGGGCAATGTAATGTGTCACTACAGTTGACAGATGAGCTTGTATAATGATCTAACAGAAGAGGATTGCAACAGTGATATGAAATACTTTGCAGTTATATTTTTGTGAGATACTACAAATAAATAACAAATAATAATGTAGTTTATGTGGAGACTGCAACACTGGGATATTAGTATTGTTCATTATTGAGAACTTTGGTGTGCTGATCGAGTGAAGAAACAGTCTGTGGTTTTCATGTTGATTGATTTTTAGGGTCAACATTTTTTAAGGTTTCAAAGAACATTTTGTAATCCTCGCTGTAGTGACTTTATCTGTGGTAATAACAGGCCGGAGGAACACACTAACTTTGTAAGTTGGCCTCCATGCAAGTTTGGTCCATGAACGATAACTGCATAGGTTGGTCACGAGACAACAGGTACAACAGGTACAAGTAAGTGCTATGGATGTGAGTCTGCATCATAGTCTTTATTCATCAACTGAATTATTACTAGCATTTGTATATCTCACAGGTGGGATAGAGAGGTAATATTGGGCTCAGAACACTTTCTTGCTATTTCTATGAAATGTATAGCTGGGCAAGCTGGGAACTTCATCTTGGCACAGCATGTAGGATTTGCCCTTGTCCTTAGCAATGGGAGTGATGGTGCAAGCAAAAGGTCCTAAGTGATGCAAGATAATTGGGAGACTGGGCAAATAAATGGCACCAGAGCAAATCTTTCAGCTGCCATGTTGTGTGTGCTGCCAGCCATGGGTCTGTGTCAAAGGGAGAAGGAACTTTGGTCAGCAGGATACTGAAATAAGGAACAGCAAAGATAGCACTAGGGGCTGGAGCTATGGTGAGAATGGGTGAAATTGGGAATATAGATTAGGGTATTGATAATGGAAGGCTGAGTTGGGAAGTCTTCTGGTAAGAGGAGGGCTGCTTGATATTGCAGAGTTGGAGGGATTTTTGTGGCTTCCTTGAATACTTGACTTCAACATTTGCCTTATAACTGTGTAGATGAGCATTTTCTAAGTGGGTAGCTGGTCTGAGTTTTAGTAGAAAACACCCAGATGTCTGTTAAGATATATTTGAGAACTGTAAGTGCACCTGAAAATACATGGTCACATAGGACAGGTAGACAATACAGGTAGAGATCTTTTTTCTTAAGTAGTATTGATAGCATTTACAGATTTTGTTTTCAGCCTCTTTTTTCTTAATTCACACTCTATTGGACTGAATTTCTTATTGAATGTTTTGATGCTGAATACGAAAATTAAACTGGCATGATTTCTTACAAGAAAAGTCTCCTTTTTTTCCTCCCCAGCCAATAGTGTATGGAACTAGTTTGTGGAGAACCTTTAAGTTCTTTCCTCATTTAAAGGCAGTTGTTTGAAGCTGCAGGGTGGTGGAGGGAGTGTTTATTCTTCTCCTAGTTGGGTGTGAGCCTGATTAGATGTTGAGCCTGTCTCAGCTTTTCCTGTGGCCCGTAATTCTCTTGTAAATAAATTCCACCTCATGTCTGCAGATTGCAGCGAGCACTGCTCAACCACAAAGCCACAATGATACAGCTGAGCATTACTTGGAGACAAAGCTCCAGCATTTATGCAGCAGACCCCTCTGGGCTAGTATCAGGTTACTTTTTGAATGGGAGACAGACGGTTGTTTGTCAGCTACACTGGGTTCTGGTTGGGTGACTTCTCCAGTGGTGTCTGTATTTAAAACTGAAGCTGCTGCTGAATTGGGACTAACTTGTGTGATGTATTAGGATAGAAATTGCATGTCACAGAACAAAATCCTGATCTAGAGCAGAAGTCTGGTTTGAAGATGTTTTCAATTAAAATCTGTCAGTGACCTTACTTCCTGTCCTTATGGTGAAAGATGAAACAGATTTGGGCTTCCAGCCATCGACATTCAATTTTTAGAAGATGTAATTTGTTCCATTCTGAAAGAACAAAAATAAAAAGTTTTCCTTTGTCTTTCCAGAGTGCTTGTGCTTTTTTATAGTAACTTGGTTAAAAAAAATATGTAAATGCTTATCAACATGGTAATCAAAGTTTTCTCAAGAAATATTTTATCCAATATTACTACAAGCAAGGAGGTTTCAAGAAAATAAATTATATTAGTCTGTTTACTTTGTTTGCCTCTGTGGGAAGTTACTTTGCTGCTTCTACCACAGCCATGCTCTTAAAACTGTAAAATTTGTCAGAAGGATTAGGAAAGCTGAGGAATGTGAAATGAATGTAAATCCAGTTTCCTTCTTTTTAAATTGACTGGATTCCAAGCAGACAGTGTCACTTGAAGGTATAATCTTCTTAACATCCTGGGAGTATTAGAAACTTAGAAACAAAACCGAATATGGTTTCTGTACTGACGTATTCTTAAGTATTTACTGCTCCTATTTACCATGTGTAAAGTTTACTTGGAGAAGTTAGGTGAAGATAGTTCTAGAAACCTTAAAGAGGTTCTTTCAGACTTTTTCTAAAATAACACTCAAATGACGGTGTTTTGATATATTTTTTTGAATGAGCCAAAGCCATCATTGAAATACGCTATTGATGTGTGAAATTGCACTGACAAATTATGATGATTGTATTATTTTATATTTGGAAATAAAACTCAGCCCTTGAAGAACAGGATGCAGCGTTATGTCGGATCACATATTCAGTAAAAACATCTATGCGACTTAGGTAAGATACTTCAGAAATATTCCCCAGTACTTTCCTTCATTTCTGAATAGTATCAACCTTGGAGGTCACATCTAAAACTTGTTCCCTGTAAATATGATGTTGAAAAGCTTTCTCGATATTTTCAAAAGCAAAAATACGTATTTTACATCTTCCAAATGCAGGTGCAAGAGTTCATGTGCTTTATGAAGACGAGTATCCTGAATTGACTGAATACTTCTAGCTCCTACTTCCATTTCTCATAATCAGAAATTACATTTCTAATGAATTAATGGACTTGGGGTTTATGAAAATGTGTTTTGAGATTTGATGCTTTTAGATTTGAGAGAGTTGGAAAAAACTGAGAATATTACCAGTGGAATGAGTCATGAATTCAATAAAATAACAGCTGTTTGGATTCCTCAGAGTGTTTAAGATCAAGTTTTGTTGATAGAATTATTTGTAGGAGGGCAGGTGAAAAGCACAGGTGCATGTTAAAATATAGTTTGTCATAGACAAGGAAAGCAACCACCCAAAACAGCAGGTGTTTGTGAAACACTCGTATAGGCTCAGGCATGTAGCACTGGGTTATCCTCAAAATGCACTAATGTGTGTATTTCGGTTTGTGGTTTGTTTTTGGGGCTTTTCCCCCTGCCTGGGGAGATACAGGAAAATATTAAATCAGGTAGTTTATTTTCATGATTGAACAATGCATAAAGGTTTTTATGATTGAACAGTCCATGAAGACTCTCTGTGCTAGTTTGGCTGTATGAACTCTCCCAAAGTTGAATTGGAACCGCTGTCTCAGATTCTGTTTCTGTTGTGCTCACCTTGGGAGTTACATCATCAGTAACCTGATCGCAGTTTACTCTAATTCTGCAGTACCTTCCTTAAGTTTCTTCTACTGCAGTGTGGAGGAGCATGAGCACAGTCTGTCAGCAGGAAAGCAGAGGGAGCCCTGTGAAGATGAGAAGTTGGGGAACACAATGACTAAAGCTCCCTTTGGACTGTCTCTAAAACCTGCAGTGTATTTATTGTGCTGGCTTTAGTGTGGTTCATCTTGCTTGGAAACTGTGAGGTCATAAGCCTGTTGGTGCTTCCTGATTTCTGCAGTGTAAGAGAAATAGCATTATTGCATCCTTTGTAACTTCTGGGACTGGATTCCTTACCGCTTCAAAACTGTAAAGTCGAGGCAGGAATTTCATCCAGTCTCTTCCACTCTAAAGAATGTCAAGCCTTTAAATTGTATCTCTGTTGTCTCAAGCTAGGTGGAAGATATTGAAGTAGAAGTTTTGTTTGAAACCTAAATATTTAAAAAGAACATTTGGGTTGGGGTTTTTTTTTTTTCTGATTTGCTTTCATGAAAGAATATCAAAGCCAATGGAGTATGTTTTTAACAATAAATGCTGTGCATGTCTCAAACTCCTTTGGGGGAACTGGTGGGATTTTTTCCCTAAATGTGTAGGATATTTTTTGTATTGAGCAGTTGATAAGGACATGCTAAGTGTATTTTATTTTTAATTAAATGCTTGTGTTCATGCAGAAATTGTTCAGTGGCTGTGTAATTGAGTTAGAGTAGCATAAATTGTGATGATGTCTGATAGTCATATCAATAGTCTGTTTGCCATCCAAAAAATCTTTTAGGCTTCCTTATACTATTCTTTGTTGGTGTTCATGGAAAATGGCACATTTCTAAATAATAATCATGCTTTGGTAAGTGGGCTGTTCATGAAGCAATCAATTTCTATTTTAAACAAGTAAACCCTCTAGATTTTCCTCTGTTGTTACATGCTACAGCAGGTGTTATGTATATTTAATCAGAAGACACAGCAATAATAGTCAAAGGTAGTCTTTTGAGCTCAGCCTTGTTTCATATCCATGTTTTATATTGTTTGTCTGGAATGTTGAATTGTCATAATATGTGCCTGTTCAAATAGAGACACAAGACCAAGAGATTTTGCTGCACAAACTTGGTAGTATGGTTTCTTTTAACCAATATAGTAAAATTCAATTCCTTTTTTTTTTTTTTTAGCAAACATTCTCCTCTGTGCTTTCCTCAATGCTTCTCTTACTTTTCTCCATGTATTCTACCCTATTTGCTACATCTTGTGTCTTGGAGTAAAAGTTGCAGGGAGTTCCATCTTACCTCTTACTGAAAACCAGAAAAAAAATATCTGATTCCATCTTGTGTTGGTTTTTGCATTCTGTGTACTTCTTCCAAGCTCTTAACAGTAGAACTTGTTAGACATGGGTGGGGTTTTTTCTTCTTGAGGAAGGGAATACTTGGAAAAAAGGGGAGGAGGAAGAAAGGAGGAGTGCAGTCTTTTGCCAGACATGAATGATTCAATTTAAGATGTTTCTGTTACTTCTTTCTTGGTTTGTCACATCAGGTTTTTTTGGTGTGGTTGTTGTGTAGGCCGTATTTAAGTACTTTATTGGGATATTTTTACCGTTTTGGTTTGTGTTTTCCCCTTTAAATGGGATAGTTCTTGAAACCCTGACTTCGAGCACAGTCATCCAAACAATTGTATTGGCACCTCTGAGTGCAGCAGTGAGTATCAGGGGACAGAAGGGAGCGGCAAGAACCTTTCAAAACACAGCTGCCACTGACAGAATGGCACCACAGCTCTCTTCTACTCTGAAATTAATTTGTTAAGGAGCAACTGAATTAGACCTTGCTTGATCTTCAACAGCCTCTCCTATTGGGAAGCCTTCATTTAAACAGCAACTCCTTTCTCATTTGAGCTTCATAACTTACTAGTAATTTTTATGAGTTGTTGGTCTTTCTGGTAGTTTTATCTGCTGAAAAGAAAGTGGATCTTTGTTCAACTCAGAGTACATAGTAAAAAGCTTTTCTTTAAGGAAACATTCCTATCAATGATTGAATTAAAAAGTCTCCTTGGTCCTCGGTCATATTATAATTTGTATAGAAACTTCAGGCTCCATAAATTGTCTAGATAAAGAATTTTCCCTTTTCAAACTGGCAGGTGTAGAGAACCAGTGTTCTTGCTAATACATTTTAGTACATCCTTTTTTTACAGTTGATGCCTTCTGTTCCAGGCCTGGCTTCACCACTTGCCCTAGCATCAGAATTATTTACTGCTCAGTCCCCATGCGAACAGTTCCTTTCTTCACACTGTTTCTGCATGTGCTCTCCGTGTGTAGCCTCACGGGCGCAGAGCTTTGCCAACACGCTCGGCTTCCCTCCATATGCCTGCTTCCCTGAGCAGCAGCACTGCTGCTCTGTGGTCCTGGAGGACTAGCTGGGCTACTGCCCAACCCAGTGCTGCTCTTGCAGTTTTGGCTCTCTTCTATTTCTGTCCACTCGTTTATCAAACAGGAAACCACCTTGTAGTTACACCTGTATTAGTGTGTGTGCAAATCAGGCCCTTGCTAGAAATTTGTTCTGGTCTGACGAGCCAAGCTTGTCAGTAGGGCAGCAAACGCATGCCTGGGTGTTCTGAGGTGAGTCTGATGCATCCTTCGAGATCTCAGCGCTCTTAATTTGGCAAGTTAGGTCTATGTGAAAAGGACGAAGATTTTGGGAGTGCAAATTTGGGTGACCTGATATGAAATGGTAAAGGTCTAGCACCTGACTGAAATCAGGTTATAGAGTATTCTGTCATATACCATGCTGTCTGCCTACTGCTGTGTTAGATGTTTTCTGCATCATCCAAGAGAGAACAAGATACCAATTAGTGAGCTTCAGCTTTAAGTAGGTAGTGAAAATGTTTGTTTTCCTGCCTGACTCGGATGTTACTGTGAGAGACAGGATTTGAAAACACTGTCAATACTGGAGACAAAATATTTTGTAATGAACATACTCATCAATTCCAGCAGACTTTTGCAGGGTTTTGTGAACATGAACTTGCTGGTGGCAGCTTTCCTGTGAGCAGAAGAGTTGAATTAACAGTGTGGGGCAGCAGGGACATTGACAGGCAGCATGATGCACATCAGTTTTCAGCCCCTTTTGATGGAAACGAATGTGTTTTACTGTAGAAAATGTAAGGGTCTTCCAGAAGGTTGTGATATTGTGGAGGGTTGGGAGCAGAAAAGAATACTGAAATATTGTGGAGAAAAAGATAAGCCATCATGTTGCTTACTGCAGTGTACATGGTTTTTATTTCTGTCTTTGTGCTCTTTCTTAAGCCAAATGATACAAAACTCAGTATTTTGTTTAATTTTCATGTTGGCTTAATGATGGAACCGTGTCTTGGGAGAGGGAACCTCATCAGAGAAAAACTAATAAAAAGTTATTTGAGGCAGTGCATATTGTAGGTCACTTCAGAGAGACTGTTGTGTGGAACTGAAGTGTCACCTTAGTGGTTTCTTTATAATGATTTAAGTATCATCGCATGGATGTAAAACATTAAAAATTCTAAAGCATCTCTGGGACTCAATTAAAAAAAAATCATGATTGCAGTTCTCACTGGTACTTAAAATGGAGGAGGACTTTTTTGCCAAAATAGGCTTTCTTTGAAAAACAGACTTTCTGATACGTCCCTCGATAATGGTGAAAAAGCTTCAGACCTTTTGCTGCTTTGCATAGTTAGCTTCAATACTAAACCTTTGTGCTGCCACTAAGAGCTAATGCAGGAATTTTTCCAAAGGTATGTTTCAGCTTAGAATCTCAGTCATATTTCAGTTCATTCACACTGATAATTTTCATGGGCTCTGTTCAGTGACTATTTGAAGATCAGTAATAGGTGTTTCTGTGTCCGTACCATCTGGCATCTAGTGGTCTTTGAGGTACTCAGGGAAATGTGGAGATCTCTCATGATGCTGACTGTAGCAGATTTAGGCTCTAATTAGGGCTGGTTTATGTAAACCAGTTTGGGAACTGACAAGTTCTCAGTTTCCTAATCCCTTGCAGAGAAAGGAGAGAAAATAAAACCAACCCAGAAGGCTCAAGAGCACCATACAAATCTGAATGTGCTGACATTTTAAAGAAAACTGCAAGTGTTAGAAATGCCAGGTTTCATTAAATTTGGGGGGGGGTTTAGGTAGATCTGTTAGCTGGACTTTACTGGAACCTTGTCCACAATAAAGAAAACGCCAAAATGAGTCTTGGCTGTGAAGTGGTACTGTAATGAATATTCAGATGATCATAGCTTTTTTTCTTTTGTTTTTTAAAATCCCTTGCATGTTCCTGTTATCTGTTATAGGATTAGTGGTGTGTGACATGAATCAAGGAAGGTGTAAGAACTTCCATGCAGGTTTACTAGACTCCTGTAAGGAAACTGGCACGAGTTTGAAGTGCTTTTCATCAGTCACTTGAGTTCTGTAGAGCAGGCCATGAGATGTCCCAGATGTTTGGTGAAAAAATGGTATCAGTAGCTTGTCTTTTAATATATAGGTTTTTCTTCTGCCTAGACCAAGCCTGAGCCAAATATACAGGTGCTGATTTTTCAGAGAGAGAAACTTATGTCAACACCATCACCTTATGGCACTCACAATACAGATGCTGACATGCTGCTGGCATTTGATAACCAGGGGCTACTTTTTAGAGGCTTAATGTCTTTAGAGTGTAATTTTGGCTTGGTTAAATGTGAAAGTTCGTTTATTTCAATTTACATGTACTTCAGTTTATGATGAGATTAACACTTCAAGCAATGTAATTTACCTCAGAAATGCTTAAAATGAAAATAATGTCTGCTATAGCATCCAGCTTAGAGCCCTTGGAAACTGTCTTCCATTCAAAGCTCTAGTGTCTTTATTGAACTTGATCTTACCTTTCATGAATGTATCTGGTGCATGTTGTTTCTCAGAAGTGAAAAGCTTCTCGATGAAGCGGAGAGGGCAGTGTTTCTAAAATCCTCTGGTTTGGTAGACCTGGAAGTGTACTTGATAAGAGGGGAGGAAGAGCAGAGAAAATGAAACATTTTGTTGATTGGCTTAACTTACTGGAAAGTACATGGACCCAGAATCTTGGGACTACAGTAAGATAAAAAATGGTAATATTTAGTCATAGTTTGGACTATTTTAGATCCCTAATAACAGAGGAAGGAAGCCTCTTTTTTTTTTTTTTTTTCCCCTAACTCAATAAAAACCCTATTTAAGTGATTTTATTCCCCAGTAACAGAAGTTGATAGAATAGAATGATGATGAGGAGAGGGAAGGAATCCTGTGCAGGTCTCTGTTGGCATGTTGACATTATCCAATTTCATGTTTGCTATGAGGGGCAATTGTTAACTATGTTTAATGAAAGATACCACGAACACTTTCATTTACTACAACTGGATTATTGATAGTGGAAGACATTACCGAGTGTGTTTTCCCTTTCATTTTTCAGCTGCGGCGAGAGGAACATTCAGTTTTTAGGTTACAACAGCATCTGCATTTGTATTAAAGTGGTTTTAGACAAGCTTTATGAATGAACAATTTAATATTCAGAGTATAACCTCTTGTCTTACAACTATGGAAAGACCTCCTCTTGCAGCTCCACCTGTTCCTGTGAGATTAATCCTTGGGTAGCATTTCACGGGTGGTGTTCTGTGCATCGTCATTTACACAGCATTGCTGCAGTTCTGTCATGAACTATTACAAACTATCACACAAGGTACCAGACCAGGGTATGATAAATGTAGGACACTGCTTGGAAAACATGAGAGGGATGTTGCTGGTTTAGGGTTCATTAAGTATGTCAGAGATGTTGATTTGTCTGGCAGTGTGAAAGAGATGTGAGGTGACTTTCTGGATGGCAGAGATGTTATTGGGAATTGGGAATAATGTGTCCCCTGGGAGGTGAGTCCTTAAAAGTGTCACAAAGGTGTATCTGTTGTGATAGATACTAGCTTTACATTAAAAAGCTAATTAAATGCATTTATTTAAAGTTGTGGTAGAACAGACACCAACACGGTATAACAAGCTTTGTTCACTAATATTTTGAATAAAATATGTGTAGGAAGTTTGGTTTAGTTTATTTGTTTCTGTGGGGGGTTTTTTTGTAGGAATAGTATTGGGAGACTTAAACTGATTTGTCTAGAAAGGAACAGTGAAATTCTGTATTGCTAACATGCCAAAAGCTTCTGAAAATCAGTGACGTGGGGCTGGAGGGGAATGCATCAGGAGGAGGAAGAGTTTGGTAGGCAGTTGAAGAGGAGCTCACTGTACAGTGGTGTGGCTGGGAAAACACTTTAAACATCTGAGTGGAAGCTAGGAAGTTTTCCCACCTCTCTGTGAGTGTCTGGTGTGTGGTAGCTACTAATGTCAACTGTTCAAGAAGGATGTTGACTGACTTAACTGGGAATGGTTCAAAGAATACCCCTGCAGTGCTTTAGGAGGGACGTTTCCAGGTGAAAATGTCAAAAATAGCAGCCTAGTTAACATGCTCTAGCAACAATAGAAATGTGACTTAATTTTTGTGTCATGGAAAGTATTAATTCTGTAGTGGAAGGGCCCTTGGACCAGATAGCAGAGATTTTCAGTGAGGAGAAATTGAAGCTTAAGAACATTAGAGAAGAAGTTACAAGATTTGTAACAATGAGGAATAATTATCTGTAGGGCAGAGGACTGTGTTGGAAACTTTTAAAAGCAAGAGTTAATTTAGGCAAGATTTATGAACAAATTAGGCCAGAGATGGGGATGGAAGATCACATTGTCACTTTCTGTCCTTATAAACCTCTGGCTATGTGCTGTGAAAGAGTGACATTTTGTAGCCTAATCATGTAGCATGGAATGTAATTCTCCTTTCCCTTGACTCCAGTCACCTTCTGTTGGAATAAATGACAAAACCTGCTCCATCCAAGAGCCGGTGATGTTGCTCGTGCTTGCCTCCCTTGGCTGGGATTGGGAAGAGATTGATGCAAAGTTTTAGTGCTTTAGAAACATTCCCTTGTGCACCAAAAAATAGCAAGACGGTAATGAATTGCAGCAAACTTACAAAATGTGATATTGCAGCATAGTATGCAATTTGATAAATAAAACCTTGTCTTATATAACAGTTTGCAGTGTTATTCATGAACATACAGTTCTCTGGAGAGTGACAGAGGCATGACATGGATGCTGGTGGTGCTGTGCCATCTCAGCAGTGGGGATTGGAGGTGAGCTGGGTCCCTGCCACCCAGGCTGGCTCTGCCTCTCCCTCTCTTCCAGGGAGTGCCGGAGAGGAGTAGAGGTGTTACACAGACTGTTGTGTACCCGTGCTGGGAAGGGTTCTGTGGGTGTAGAAACAGATGGTTGTGTTTGGATGATATTCTGAATTTCCATGGAGAGAGAGGCAAGAAGAAAGAAGGGAAGGAAAAGAAGGCTAGGAGTCAACTTTTCCACCAAACAAGAAATTCCCCAGGGATGTGTGCCACCGCAAGTAAGAGGTAGCTCTAGAAATGAAACTGGAAGTGGACCAAGCAACACTTTCTTCCCTTCCCGAATGACTCCATTATACCAAAGGTTTAATTTGCTTGGAATATTTGTAGTATTTCTTTAAAAAATCCAAGGTTTAAGTGTTACTGGTAAGTATTATTTATAGAAGGCCCCACTCAAAAATATTTTGCCATACTGGCACAGTGTTAGTGTGCACAGAGTGGTGAAGCTGGAGTGAGTTCAGCTGACACTTCTGTAGCAATGGAAACTTATTAATAAATAATTCAGTGCAGCACTACGGAAGCTGATATCTGTGGTCACCAATATCAATAATTTTAATGATTCTCTCTGGCTTCATTGCTATGGTAGCCATTTAACAGGAGTATTTGTCATTTTAACCTGTGATTGGGAAGGCGGACAGCAACATCTCAGTAGTGTTGTGTGGTTTTCAGCTGTGACCTTTGAGGTCTCTGCTGATGTTATCTGTGCCATTCTGAGGTCAGGTCCTGTTGATCTTGTTCTTGCTGGGGTGAAGATGGCATCATCTGACTTGGACCCTTCAGGCCAAACTCATTTATGGGTTGCTAGCTGAACTAGTTCATGTTTGTTAAGCTCACTTGTTTACTGGTGAATTTGTACCATATTCAGAAATCTTTACTGATTTTACTGCTCTACAAGCCATATGCAGGAGAGCTATGCCTCTTTTTAACTTGTAGACTCCCAGTAGCTAGGAAAAGTTGGTGGTTATAGGCTTTTCCCTTCTGAGTTTGCTTTTGTGGGTGTTTTATGGTCTCCCCCAGGAAAGTGGGAAGGAATGGTTGAAAAAATCTTGCTGTAATGACATTTGAGGGTTTGTGAATCCAAGTTTAAACCAAGTTTCAAACTTAGTGCAGTGGTTGATCAAGAAAAGCAATGAGTGGGGAAAAGACCAGCTGAATGAAAATGAGGCAACTTTTATGGCTTTTCATTAGAGAAGTGAATGTGTCTCAAGAAGTGGTTTTTATTGCTGATGCCCTTTATTTTATTCACAGTTGACAGAATATGTGAAAACGGGGCAAGAATGTAAAAAGTGGGAGGGCAAAGATGCCTAATGGTGTGATTGAACAGAGTTGTGTTCTGAAAGGTCAGGGCAGAGGAGGACAGACTTGAAAAGGGCGTGGAAGATAAAGGTGCAACTAGAACAAAAAGAGCAATAGAAGAAAGAACAGAGAATAAAAATAGCATCTTCAAAACCAGTTTATCTAGGAATCAGTGTTCCCTCGAAACTAAAGTAAAAGCCTCCAATTCTGTAGGTAGTGGTACATTTCAGTAAAATTATTCAAAAGTTCCACTCCCACCACCCAAATACATTAATGTGCAAGAGTTGTCAGACAAAAAACTTGCCATTTAGAGGAGCATTTGATGAGGAAAATTGCCAGTGTGGAAGAAACCAAGACAAGTCTGTGTCCCTTACGCTTCTCTTGAAATGACAAAGAACTTAATTGTCAGTTAAAGCCTGACAAACCTTTAAAGATATGTGATGTGTTCATAACTTAGTGAAACTTGAATTCCTGTTAAAGTGAAGGCTGAAACTCGAGTTGCAATATGTTGCATACAGAACAACGTATTCTAAAATAATGTAAATTCATGGAATAGATATCAGGCCATGTAAAGATTCACAGTGTTGAAATGAATGATAGCGCTTCCATCGAAGTTGTGGGGCAAGTTTTCAAGCAAGTGTTTAGATAAAGTACCTGAGCAAAAGTTCTCAAACCTTGCATGGTCACTTGAGGAAAACGTGATTTCCATCAATCAGCTGCAAAGTTCTTAAAGGAGGGTAGTGATTCCACTTTGTTATGTGGTTTATATTCCTGCAACTGTAAAGGTTCAGATTAATTTCTGAAAATAGTTCTTGGAGGGGATAACATTTTACCATCAAAACTTTAATTCCCAGAGCATGTTAATAGTATTTTAATGAACAGTTTAGAAAGCCACCCCTGTTTTGATAACATACCCATCTACTTTCACATGTGGGGCTGTATGTTTAGTGTGCTTTATCCACAAGGCAGATCCTGAAATTTGCTCCTACATTACTCCTGTCTCTGCTGTTTTGTAGCAAAGGTCAAATTAATTCTTGTTCCTCAGAGCTAACAGAGTAAGCTTGTAGTATTCATTTCTCTGATGATTTATTCTAGTTTTCTGCAATTGAATGCAGTATGAATACAGCATTTGCCAAGTGTTTGTCTAGGATTTTTTTAAACTTATATATGCTCTTTGGACTCTTAACATCCTATGACATTGAGTTTCACAATTTCATTATGTTTGGAGGGAATTTGATTTGTTGCTCTTAAACTTACTCTAGTTGATATCTTTATTGAATTTTTTAACAATTTATTCTGAAATGTCATAATTTTTAAATTTGTCACATCTCTCCTGCTTGTGGCTCTAGAAGCCTCATTCTCATCATCTCACCTCTATGTTCTCTTCTCCATTCTGAAAAATCTTACAACAGAGCCAGTCTGTACCTACACTTTATCCTTAATTTTCTCTGTGACACCTCTGTTTCTCTATTCTTTTTCAGGGGTGATAATTATAACCGTGCAGCACTTGAGATGAGATCACAATGTTTGCATATAGTGTGGCATAATAACACGTTTCTGTTCTTGTTCTCTATTCCTTTCCTAGTGGTCTTTAGTATTCTGCTTTATGTCTTTGATTTCTGATGAGCACTGAACGGACGTTTTGAAATCATGGTGGATGATACTTTACAGTCTTTCTTCCCAAGTTAGTAGCAGCTGACTTAGAGCTTATTGTTGCTTCTGTAGGTAGGATTCTCCTCCTTTCTATATTTCACCTTCACCAATCTGGAATTTCACCTAACCTGTCATAGGCCCATGGCACTGGAAGGGCCTTCCACTGCTTTTCAGCATTGGTTTCCAGTTGGGGCTTTCTTGAAACACTGTTGGCAAATGGTGTCAGCTTACCTCTCTGCTCCTGATCACATTTTGAGGACATTTAGCATTGTAGCTGCACCACTGCTGGAAATATTTTTGCATTCTAAAGCTTTTAATTGGTTCTTGCTGACATCTTGAACTTAGTCCATAGGAGGTAAATTTAAGAGTTTTGTCTAAGAGCGTTGTTAAAGACTCTGAAAATTGCAGATGACTGCAGGCTGATAAGGCTAAGGCAGGCTTGTATTTCAGTTAGGGCTTTTAAGTTATGTCTGACCAATGAGTTTGTGGGTTGATACTGTATAGAGAGCTGAAACTGAGAATTGCTCTTTTCCTTTGAAGGACTTGATGAAAATTCTCGGTTTCTGTTTTTCTTGCCGTATTTTCTAATTGAGAAGAATTTTACTTTTTTTGAGATGCCAGACAATGCAAGACAATGTGTGATCATGTAAAACTTTTTCCTATTCTGACTCATATGATGGAGAAGATTTGGAGTAAGAAAACACTTGACACATTAAGTTCATTAAAGAAACTTGACTTGCAGTATGTTGACAATTGTTTTCTGAAAAGAATTTGCATATTGAATGTCTTTGTGGTTGTGAACTTGGTCATTTTTCAGTATCTTGGCACTCATGCACAGTTTTGCAGGACCTGTCTGTAGAGAACTCAAATTTTAGTTTCTGGAAACTTACATAATACATGAGAGAATGCAAACTGATCCAGACAAAATGTCCTCAAACTATCAGAGGTATTCCATTGTTCTGTCTTCAAGACCTTGCTCTTACAGAGCTGTGAACTGTGTCAAATAATATAATCCGTTTACTAGAAGAAAGATTAATTGAGTAGTACAGTTTGTCATTATTTTTTCCAGTTTCCACATAGCAGCCAAATGGAGCCTTAAAATTCTGGTGGGAGAAGTCAGTCCCAGAAGATATTTTTCATGTGTGCCCTGACTGCCTGAAATAAGAGGGATGTTATGGCACAGTCCCTGTTTAAACTCCATACCTGAAATTTTAAATTGTCCGGTGGTAACTTCAATGGAATGAAAGTTTGTGGGAGCAGTGAGTACTGTCCATATTCAGCTGTTGCAGTGTGTGATTTTGGAAGTAAAGAAGAAAACAGAGTTGATGTAGTGCTGCCAGCATCCTAATGATGGGTACATTCATTGTCAGTGGTAAAGACAACATATGTAGTGTGCAGTAGAACAGCTGGGCTGAGTTATTTCTACAAGTTACTTCTACAAGCGTTGTGTATTTTTTGGAAAAAACATGATTGTATTGACCCTGCTCTGTTGAGGTGAAACCAAATCCTGGAGTCCTCAAGGGTAGCAGACAGCAACTGGTTTTGTAGGAGAAATAAGACTTGGGCAAACATCACCCATCAGAACCTGTAACGTGACTGTGCACTTGTTAGCTGTAGTTATTTCCCTTCATTTTGAAAATCATAAGAAGCTGGTATTCCCTGTCCCTCCTGTGTTCCATTACTTACTGCAGAAGTATTACATAATGTTTGTAAAGACTTGTCAAACATGTCCCATCCTGATGGGAAAGTCCTTTTAGAAAGTAGTATTTCTAACTGTCTGTATCTTGGATACTAGAGAAATTTCCATTTAGGATACTGAGAAGATTCCATTTGGTTCAGGTTGGTTGATTTTCTGTAAGACAGCAGCCAAGCAGGGTGTTTTCACCATGTTCCTGTGTTTCTTGATGAAAGTGCATAGATCAGAAAGATAGCATGCTGGGATCTCTTTGAGTATCCCTGGGTGCATAATAAATCCTACTGTACTAGAAATTAAATAAGAAGGTTAATTTTTCCTTGATATCGATGAACCGTTTTGTTATCTCAGCTGAATGAGTTCACTGCTTTGTATAAATATTATGAGACTTACTAAGGCTACGATTGTTGCTGTTAAATTGGACAGCAAAACAAAACGTCAGTATTACCTAAAGCACTGACTTAGAGTAGCTTTTCTCATTAAGCTTCAGCAAAGGTGTTATTCTGCTTGCTTTCTAAATTGTGCTGTTGATGACAGGGTTCTTAATTTTGATTATGTAATATATAGGGTATACTGTATAATAATTACAGTGTGCTTTTTTCTTTCGTAACCCCTGAGCAAGGGGAAATTATGATTTCTGAGCTGTGTTTAGTAACATAGGTTCCCTATCTGTATTGTTCTGTATCCTTAATATGGGAGATATGTAAGTGAGACCTGTGTTTAAGTAGCGTAACACTTACTTCTATCTCACAGTGACTTCTATTAGAGCAGCTGATAAGATTATTTGCATAAATAATGACTGCAGAATTGGGAACAAAAATGTGTTGATGGAAATCTCTTTAATTAGGTTGCTTGCTAGCTTATGGAATGTAATTGAAGAACTCTCCATACATTCCAGGTTACCCAGCTTTTTTAAGTGCAAACCTTACAATGATGCTGAGAACATGCAGAGCAACAGTAGCTTTAATGTTTGTGCTTCTGTCTGTGTGCTTTCTAAATGGACTTGGTCTTTGATCACAAGTGACAGTTGTCCTGACTTTACCAAGGTCCCAGACAGCAGATGTGTCCTCTCGCTACCTTTTGGTCTGGCAGGGAGCTCGCAGGGTGTGCTGCCGTGGTTTGTTACTCTGAGACCATGTGTAGCTCCTGCTGCCTAAGGAAAGCTGGCCCTCCCAGAACTTGCATTATAAACCACCCAGTTTTGGAAGAATTGAATTGCTCCAGTATAAGGCTGCCTCTTAGCTACCGAAGGCTTAAAAATCTGTTGGCTGGGCTGGTTGCCCAAGTGTTGCTTACTGTGTGCAGAGTTTCATCTTTTAGCCAAGTGTCTGGTGGTGGCAGCTGCTAGAGACTGAAACGTGCCATGTTGTGTCCTTGTACAGTCGAGAACACCAATTTCTGCATCCCCTAGAGAGTTAAACAAAAGATAGCAGTTGGAAAGAGTCGTATTGAGAGTTTCCTTGTTGATTAGTAGAGCGAATAGACTGCGTGTCAGATTTGTAGTATGTGAATTCTGAAAGATCCAAGTGTGTGTTGTGTTTAGCAAAGGTTAGGGCTGGAGGTGATGTGGGGATTGCAAACTGTTGCCCAGTGGTGTTGCTGACAGCTGCCTTGCTGCTATCAAAGGCTCAGCTGTGGCCGTTGGTCCTTTGCATCAGGCAAAATGTTGGTCAGATTATACCCTGTTGTAATGCAACTGTTCTCTGCTGGGGCGCGGGGTCAACAGATTGATCATGTGTCTTCAGTACTGAGTGCTTCCAAGCCTTGTGGCTTCACGAGTTATCCTCAGTCAATGAACCTGAAGCAGTCAGGGAGCTGGGGGTGCTGGCAAGTGCAAACCCATTTGACTTGAATTTAGCCATTGTTTATGTGCAGACTAAATCATATTCTATATAGCTGATGTTAACTGTCTGCACATTGTTATGCAAATCACACCATACTTAGTGAGATCTCGTAACTGAGTCGTGAGTGAAAACAGGTAATGTTTCAATCAAAATATTTTGATGTTAATGTACACGTGTATTTGGAAGAACATAAGACACTGGATAAGATTTCTCATATAAATCAGTATATCTGAGTGATGGGGTAGCATAAGAAATTGCAAAACAGTGCTTCTGTGAAATACTGTAGTGTCTGGAAATGTACTTTCCAGTTCTTGGACAGAAAGGGGAAGGGGACTGTGTCTGGCTAAAAGCAACATAAAAAAAGTGACAATGGTTATATATACAGGGAGGGAATGGAGTGATTTTGCTTTCAGGTCTGTCATAGGCTTTTGAAATTAGGAAGCATATATAGGCTTACATGAAGTATATGATTCTCTTTTTTAATTGACATTTGCTTGTAAACTATTTACATCCAGTGTTCAAGAATTGTCTTTACATTTAAGCTGGAACATAAGAACTGCTATTGGCCTTCTCATGTGTTCCCTGTGGTCTCACTTAAGTCCCTAAATGAGTCACTGTGTCTTAAATTTCCTAGGTTTAAGAGATTTATTAAACAGAATATTCTGAATTTTGGAGAATGGTTGTTTGTATTGCTGTGTTCAATACATTAAGCTACTACTAGTGGAACTTCAGAAGGGACACGTGCGCTGCAGAGCTGGCAGGCTGTGTGGAGGTTCTGGGTACAACCTGCTTACAGACCTGTGCAGGTCTTGGCCAGTGATGTTATTTCAGTTATGTAAATTTTAAGTACTGTACAAGCCATGCTCTAAGCAAAAACTGATTTGCATAATACACTGAAATGCTGTGCCAAAGAGTGGTTTTCAAATCTGATTGAAAGGGAAATGTTACCAGCGTGAAACACAGTAATAAAACCTTTCATTAAGTTTTTAGTGAAACATCTATAAATATGATATAAAAGTTATGTCAAAAAATACAGGACTATAAAATGTAAAAAGCTAAGACCAGGAAGTTACTAAGAGCTGTTTCATCTGCCTGTCCACACTCTGGAGTTCAAGAGCTAAAGGGCAGTTGGGGTATGGTAGGACAATATAAACCAAGGGATTGTCTTGCTCGTGCTCTAGGAAGAGAACAGAGTTTTTGATTGCATGGTATGGTTATATTAAATGCAACAATTTGTTGTACATAAACAATTATGTCTGTATATAGAGGAAGCCTTTTGAAGCTTTGCTTCCATCTACTATTTGAAAATGGCTTTTTGGGGTCCTCAAGATTCCTGAGCAGTAAAAATAAGCAGTAATGGATGTGGCATAATAGGACTATTATAGAGATCCTAAATGCGTCAACACCTGCCTACATACATACATACATATGTATATATATATATATATAAATCTTGAAACTTCATTTTTCTTTACAAAGCAGACTTGCTATTATATCATTTTATCATGAGTCATCTGCTTAAATCTGACTTCCTTTAGCCTGTAGAGTGCATGTTGATACAGTAGAGTTTTCATTTTAGCGTTTCATAGACTTTTTACAAAGGAGCAATTGAAAGCCAAGCACTGGCTGTCTGCTTTAATGGAATGCGTGAGTTAAGGCAATTTCCTGTTGCACGGAGAGAAACCTTAAGTAGATTTACTGAATGTGACAGGAGATGTACGCAAAAAGCAAATTATTTAGTACTTTGGAACAAGACATTATGTTGCTTTGGAAGATTTGACTGAACGACATGTTACATAACAGGTAATTCTGTAGAGAATTAAATATGTCATTTTGGGGCAAATTATCAACACAAAGGCAGTTTTCTTTTGCCTCTTTCACACTTTGGATGATAAGGCATATCAGACAAGACTCTTGACACTGCATTGTCCAGTTCCTGTCCAATTGCTCCTCCTGATGAGGAAGGAGAATCTAGACACTGTGGTAAAGAAAAGGGCATCCAGTTGTAGGTAGTACTTTAATAAATGTTTCTCCATTGTTCATGACTTGGCGGCTGCAGCAGTCCCTTTTAATGGCAGGCTTGTTTACAGCGTCAGCTGTCAGAGCACTAGGTTGCTTTTGAACCAGGCTTTTGTTTCTTTTTTTTTTTTTTTACTCCTGTGAAAGGGTTTTGCATTTACTTAATTCCAGGGCAGTAATTTCAGGGATTTGTTTTTTAAGTAAAATGACTAAGTGCCATGTGGATGGCTTGGCTAAACAGCAGCTAGTAATTCACAAGAATTGACAAGTTTTAAACACCAAAGTTGTGGAGGCTTTCCCTCACGTACTACTGCTGCTAATAAGCAAGAGTGGTCCATTGAAATAAAGAGATGGGGTGGAACAAGGAAAATGTCCGCAGCTTGTGGCTGGCCTTGAGGGAATTAGTTGCAGCACAACAGTCCATTTATAAAATTAAAATGAACAAACAGGCAGTAAAAGATGTGGGGATAAAAGCATCACAGTAACCTCCAGTGAAACAGAGTACGTGTACGGGTGGAACACACAGGATACGAGACATCTTTTGCCACTTCTGTTTGTTTAAAACCTTAGCTAGAAAGTTAAAGCTCTCGTTTGTTCTTGCGTGTCCAAGGATTTGCTAAATGTTAACATTTTGAAGTTAATGGAAAATTTGAGTCTGAGAAAGGATTTGTCAAAGGTGTTTTCTGTTCTCTTTTTTTTTAATAGGAAAAGATTACTTTAGTAGTAAACACTCTGCTATTTATTCCTGCTTTTTCAAAACGAAAAACAAGGATGACTGTTCAAAGGTAGTTTTGCGGTCATCTCTTATAAATCACTTTCATTTGAGTATTACTTCACTGTATATGTCATGAATTCCTTTAATTGAAAAAGTGGCCAGCTTCATCTTCCCCTTTTGTGTATAACTCTGAGCACTAGCATTGTATTTTGCATAGGCATGTGAAAGATGGGTGCTATAGCAATGCTCTGGTAGAACTTTCCTCTTTTCAAGGAAACCTAGTATTTGTAGAAAATTAAATCTACAGGTGTTTGTTCACTGTGAACTGTTTTTCTATAGTTACATTTTTTTTGGCTGTACAGACACAAAAGAGGATGGTGCTGGCCTTTGACATCAAAGGCAAACAAGGCTGTCAGTCTCCCTGGCTACATTATCCAGTGTATATAAATACCTGGAGTGAGGGTGCAATGGAGAGGGAGCCAGGCACTGTTCAGTGGTGCCCAGGGACAGGACAGAAGGCAGTGAGTACAAACTGAAGCACAGGAGGTTTCCCTGAATGTCAGGAAACACTTTCTGTATCGGATGGTGACTGAGTGCTGTCTCAGGTTGCCTGGGATGGTTGTGGAGTCTCCATCCTCAGAGGTATTCAAAAGCCTGAACATGGTCCTGGGCAGCCTTCTTGAGGGGGATGGAGGTTGGACAAGATGACCTTCTGAAGTCTCTTCCAACCTCAGCTATTCTGTGATTACAGGGGTGCATTTTGCTGTCAGTTAAATGGAACCATTAAACAAAGAGGGGTTTGTCATTTTGTTCATGTTTGTTGCCACAAAGCAAAAGAAAGCTTGAAGGAATGATAACTTTCCTAGTAGGATAATTCATCTCTTCTTTTTATCCACTTCCATTTTTTTAAAAGCTTGAAATGACCATATTTGGCCTAATCTAAGATTATGCCATGTGAAATGATGTTCATTTTTAAGAGTTCCTTTTTAATATATGATTCCAGTATGGGTAAGATTGCTGACTGTAGAGCTGAGAGTACCGAAGCAGGTGAAGTAAAACCAGGTGTGGTACTTTCAAGTTTCAGTCTGCAAGGTGTATCCCACTGTTTCTTTAGAGCACTGGGAGGGAATTGGAGGTAGTGGTTGTACTGACAGCTCTACAGAGAGTTATCTCATAAGGCAAAGGAATATTTTAGTTTAGAGCTTCCTGAAATGTTGAGTTGTATGGCAGTCCTTTTTTGTGTGTAATTTTTTTTTTTTTTCTGTGCATTATGAGCTAAAGGTGTTGGTTTGGTTAGAGCTGGGCAAGGGAGCACATGAGTGCTTGTTTGGTCAGGCTGAGCAGTGCATTATTTTGCCTTCCTCTCTCTGGAGATAATGAGAAGTGAGCTATCTGAACTAATACTTACTTGCTCGGCTTTATGATGTAAAGAAAAGAGAGAACTGTCATGTTGGTGGAGTTTTTTCCTTTCTTTGTGTTGTCATGGAAGTTCAAGAAAGAGGAAAGGGCTACAGCCATTTGTGACCTGATCTAATGTGTAAAAGCATGGGGTGGGCGGTTGTCATTTAGGTTGTCATTCCCCTTCTTTGCCTGCTTTTCCTCTTAATACATTTCTCTGGCACTCCAGAAATATTTTGAAACCTGAGCTGCAGGCCTACTGTGTGTAGTTTGAATAAATGAAAACTATATTTAGCATTACTAGAGCACAGTAAACAGCATGTTATAGGAAGGACTTCTTAAGCTAACTAGTAAGTCATGCCTCCTTGCCTGAAGCAATGTATTTCATCATTCCTGGTGAGAGTTTTGAACAATTTTGGCTCTGGATATGCCTGTTGAGTGTGTGTTCTGCATCAGGGTGTAACCTGCCTCTAAAAATTATCTGTTAAAATGTCTTCTGATTAACGACATGGAAATAAAACATTGGAAAATAAAATAGCCATGAACCCAACCCATATATACAGAAATCCTATTTCTGTAGAAACTACTTTGAGACTGTAAATGGTGGCTATTAAAATGGCCCATATTATATATGAAGCCTTATTAAACTCAGCTGCCAGAAAGAGCCTTCTTCTACTGTTACTATGTTATAGTTACAGGAGTTCCTATCCTAACTCATAGGAAAGGGTAAGGTAAATTGTCTTTTCGCTTTCTATAGCAGGCATTGCTGTGGAACTGTAACTTCCTGCTTGTCTGACTGTTGCTGGAGAGGTTAATTGAGATATTGCTTGATATAACATAAATATTTCAGAGGTAGGCAAGGGATTCTTAGTGCTCTCTGTTCAGCTACAATTCCCAGTAGTGCCTTTTACATACTTGTGGCTCTCTAAATTTGTCAGCTCAACCTCCGACAGAAACTTCAGCTCAACAAAAATCACAGTTTTGTTCCTTTTGACATGCATGCTTGTATTAACTATACCATTGCTTCTGTAAATTGGTACAATTGTTTTTTCAAAAACTAAAGTGTAAATTTTTTTTTAAAAGACCCATTTCATTTTCATAACTATGTCACAAATTCATCGTTTGAGGTAACTCAAATGGCGGGGAGGAAGAATCCTGCTGTTGCATGACTAAGGCTTGAATGAGCAATTAGTTTTATAAGTGTCCCACCATACCTGAAGCATATTGATGGTCCCAGCTCAGTTCCTAGAGCTCTGCTGACTGCTAGCCACAATCTTTTTTTGTCTTTTCAATCAGCATTTGCAGTTGAAAACCTAAATAACAAATCTATGGAGAACAAGGAACTGTGACACTACTACTCTATCCCACCCATCACACGAGGTGAAGTTCCCATCAGCAATATTGCATGGGGGCCGAGCAATTAATTTTGTTAACACTTAAAGACTGTTTTAAAAATATTCAGAAGCTATGTCTTCTTCAGCCATCTGCTCTTGAAGAAAATGATTTTGTTGCTCTGAGCTCTGACTGCAGTACCTGTATCGGGCGCCTGTCTGTTCTTCCCACAGAAATGCTAGTGCAGGATGCTTGAGATGCGTTTTGGCAGAGCCAGGCCAGGCAGGTTCCAGGCTCAAGGGCAGTCAAAAGTCACAGCTAGCTGGAATTTCTGTGTTGTGGAAGTTGGCCTTGTCTAGCCCTATCCCCTTTATATTAAGAGTCAATTATGTGCTCTGAGACCAGAAATTTCCCTAATGTAAACTTTGTGTGGTTGGTGACACATTGATGAAACTGGGTGCAGCTTGTTTTTATTCTGTTCAAACTAGCAACGTAGGGAATAGTGAATAGATTTGTTTCAGCAGTAGCTCCCTAGGTACTTTTCTCATGCTGCCTAAACTAGAGAAACTTCCAGATAATGTGTGTGCTTTTTCCATCTTCCCAGACAGAGAGACACAGACTGAAGCATGCTCAATGGTATTGACATTTCTGACTGAATGGCTCTTGATCCTCTATGCTAGTTCTTGTTGTTTGTTGGTGGGGATTTTTTTCTTCTCTCCGTGAATCCTGTTGGTTTTTTATTCCAGCCAATTCCTATGTCTACAGCTCTCAGTATGGTGGCTATGGAGAGTTCATAGGGGATTTTTGTTACTACTTGGTAAGCCTATTTATTTCAGGAAATCTTTGTCCTTGTGTATTTCAAGAGATGGAGAGAGCTCACATGGCTTCTGAAACTACTTCAGCTGAAGTGTATTGAGGTAATTTATAACAAACAGGGAGTTTTTATAGGACTGTACAGGTAAACATAAACCAAGTAAATACCATTTCATTAAGTACACTTATGTTAGATCTGATGTCTTGATGAACTTCATATCTTAAACACAGTAATACTTCTAATGTCATCTGGACCCACAAGATGCTACAATATTTTTTTAAAAAAGATTTCATTTTAAAAAACAAACCACTTACTGTTGATTTTTATATTTTGCCTGAACAGCAGTGAGGTAAGACTTGCAGACTTTTCTGTGACAGCCTTATTTGAGCACAAGAGTATTGGATGTAGCAGAAACCTGTTACAGATATGAGCACCCGGAGGTGAATGTCTTTCAAGCTTATTTGGTTGTGTGTCTCCATAACTTGCTAAAAGCCTTTATATGAATAAGAAATACTTTCATATGTAGTAAGTCTGAAGGCCACATGGTGCTAAAAGCATCGGCTTTGCCTGGCTGTCACTTTCTTAATTTCACAAATAGCCTTGGCACAGTCGCTTTCTCTGTTTTAGAGTGCTGTGGCCTTCAAGTAAGTATTGATTTGTACTTAACTGATTTGCCATCTCCTCTTCAGTAGACACTACTTTCTGAGGGAGAACTTAGCAAACTTGAAGTGCCCAAGTGCTTCCTTGAAATGGTGAGGAAAGAGAAGGAATGACTTCTACTTTGTAGTATATTTAAAGTATTTATGGGCTCTCAGTGCATTTCAAGGACATGTTCTGTATATGACTGGGGTTTTTTCAACTCTTTTCTTGCACAGCTCAAAAATACATTGCTATTAAGTCAGCTCATAAGTGTTTTGGGAGTTTGTTCAAGTGTTTCTGCAGATAGAGCTTTGGTTTTTAAGTGTTGGAGGTTGAGGCCCGTTTTCTCTTTTCACAGGACTGCTAGCTCTATACAGGAGGTCTCACTTTCCAGAAAAGTCTTAAAACAGTTATGTAGACTACTTAATAACAAAGATTTTAACTAATAAGGAGTTATTTACAAATGCAGGAAACTTAGGGATAAGTTTGTTTTACGATATTTCCTTGACTTGTTCTATAACTGTCAGAAAAGACCATTTACTCTCTGTACTGCAAATATGGTCTCTGCCAACAATGTTTCAAAAAAGTGGCTGGCCTAGTGCCAGCACCATTATCCTGTCATTATTCTGACAATAAAGAAATGCAGATGTGCCCGAGTTCATACTGTCTGAAACACTGAAGAATTAAGAATGATCAAAGTACATCTGATAGGATTTTGGCGCAGCCTTATCTCGGGGGAATCTGGAGGGGAGGGTGGGGTTGGTTTAGCTCCCTTTCGCATCAGCTTATTGTATTTTAAACAATGCTGGCTCACTTCTGTTTGTCATGGAGCTAGTGGCAAAAATGGACTTTCAGGTAGTAAATGAACTAATTTTATGAAAATGTTGTTTTATAAAATGAGAAGTTTTCCCCAGAAATGTTGTCTTTTCAAAAGTCTGTATGCTCATAACTGTATTGCTCGTGAAATGCCCAAGCATTGTAGTAAATGGGAAATGGTGAGACATCCTTATCCATTCTGGAGACTTAGACATCTCAGCACAACTAACGCTTGTTAGCTCTTCGGAGTGTCTGAAGACTTCAGTGCTAGGACTCTTAGATTTTTCAGACCTTGCTTTGTACCTTCCTAGTTGCTGGAGATAGCTTGTGCCACTGTTTTGTCTAGCTGAAGGTCCTTGACTTAAACTTTGAATCTTGTGAGAGATTGAGCATTGGAGTAAAAGTTGTTCATTTGCACAGTAAAGCTTATTTTAATATTTTGAATATCTTGAGGTGAAGGCTGTGTGAGTCCATCTGACTTTGCTCTTGAGGCAATGCTGTTCTGAATAGTACCTTGTATTTCACTTGATGTGACTAGCTTGCCCTGCTTGCACAGAAAATTCTTCTGGGCAGTGAAGTGTTGAAGATACATGGGCAGTAATTGTGAATCTTAGTTGGCCAACAGTGATATTTTGGAAGATCTGAGAGGGAATGAGAATTGATGTAGACCAACAGAACTTTTAAAGTAAGACATGTGAAGTAGGTCTGATGGTGCTGCACTAAATGTGAGCCAAACCAGTGTTCCCAGTGAAGTGGAACTGAGGTCTTTGTGTAATACTTGACACTGGTGAATATCTTGGCTTAGGTGAGGGAAACATTCAGTATCCCTCAAGAAGAGCCTGTTGTCTTCTTGTCTTTTAGCTTATTTTACATCTGGGAAACATTAGAGAGACTCAAATGAAATAATAATCTTGAGAGAAGAAATTGTGGTTAAGTTTTCACAGCAGCATCTCAGTTAATACTTCTTCCAGACCTTTTGATTCCCAAAAATGGCTTTACAGAGATGCGTTTTACAAACTTCTGCATGTACCCTCTGATTTGTATCTATGGCTTTAATCAATAGTCACATCTTCCCAAAGTATTTGCTTCGCTGACAATATTGAATAAATAATAATGGCATTGAAAAAAGACACCTGATGTAGTAGCAGGGGAAGAAAAACTGCCCCCACAAACACTTTACCCATTTAATTAGCCAGAAAATGGGTTCTGTAGATTGGTTATTCAAAAAGGCTTTTTATTAATGTGATTGTTATTCCATTAGTAATGGATTGAGAGTTCTCTTGAGTCTGCAAAGAAGGAAGAGTATACAGATTTTAATACTTGTATTTTTGTGTACAAACAATTAGAGCTTAGTCTGATTATTTACATAATGCTTTCTTGTTTTTTGAATGCAGTGGAGAAAACCTCTCCATTATTTATCTCTTGTTGCCGGGTGGGGCTCACAGTTTTAATTATCTTACAAACCACTTTCTAGAGCTTTGCATTAGCAGTGAAGGATCTCATTTAATTCCTTGTTCCGTGTAATTTCCTAGTTTTCAGCTACAGGTGTTAATTATTGAGATCTTCATGGTCTTGGCTATATGCTTAATTTAGGGAAATTTTTTTTAGAGGTCATCCCTAAGTCATTTTGAGTTCCTTCGGGAGATTCACTTTTGCCAAGATTGACATTTTGTTGAGAAATTGGGTGACAGAGAGTGGTGCCAAAAAATAGCATAGGAGGTCTCTCCTGGTTGTCCCAGGTGTGCCAAACCTTGGAGAGAGAGAGCACTTCTTGCCAATCCCTTTGACCTATTATGGCTATTTACCTTTATCTTTTCCCTTCTGCGAGAGGAATTCAGCAATAGCTGTGTGTAAAAATCGTTTCACATTTTGGTTATGTTCAAGATGGTTCCATGCAAAGCAGTCTTGGATGTTGAAAGGGTTTGCTGGTTAATGCAAAGCTGCTCTGCTGCTGGTTCCAAAACCAGCACTTCTCTTTTCACAGCTCTGCTGCTGAGGTCACACGTCCTGTTGGGCCTGGGGTACCTAGAACAAGGTTTGTGCAGGCTGTATTCCCTCTTTCCTCCTGACTCAGCCTCCTAGCACAGGAGCTTAGATAGTCTGTGATGGGCAGAGTAGAGCTGACCTACTGACAGAAAAGCAGCTACTTACTGACAAGTGATGCAATCTGTCTGCCATGGTATTAACTCTAAGACAGCCTACTGATTCATCAGGGTATTTTTGTATGGGTGTTCTTAATATGGCATTTTTATAACTGCAGGGAGAGAACAATAACTTTATGAGTCTGGAGGTGAACTGGACCCCTCGAGTACTGTTTGCTTCATTCTCTAATGTTGTTATGGTATCACAGAGTGGGTCAGGTTGATTGACAGTGGGTCATCTGTTCAAGCAGGGTTATCCTTGAGCACATGGCACAGGATTGTGTCCAGATGGTTCTTGAGTATCTCCAGGGAGGGAGACTCCATATTCTCTGTGCAGTCTGTTCCAGTGCCCAGTCACTTACACAGTAAAGAAGTTTTTCCTCCTGTTCAGGTGGAACTTCCTGGGCATCAGTTTGTGCCCATTGCCTCTTGTCCTATTGCTCACCCCACAGAGCAGAGCCTGGATCCGTGTCCTTGGCACCCTCCCGTCAGATACTGACAGACGTCCATCTCGGTCATCCCTTATTGAGGCTGAACAGGCCCAGCTCTCTCAGCCTTTCCTTCTAAGAGAGATGCTCCAGTCCCGTCCTGACACCCGCTGCTGGACCTGCTCCAGGACCTTCATGTCTGTCTTGTCCTGAGGAGCCCAGAACTGGACACAGCACTCCAGATGTTCTTCCCCTGGGCTGAGCAGAGGGGCAGGATCCCCTCCTTCCAGCTGCTGGCAATGCTCTTCCTAATGCCCCCAGGATTCCATTGCCCTTCTCGGCCCCAAGGCTCGCTGCTGGCTCAGGGACAGCTTGTTGTCCACCAGGACCCCCAGGCCCTGCTTTGCAGCAGTGACAGGCGTCCAGCTAGACTTTATGCCACTGGGATCTGTCATTCAGCCAGCTCTCCATCTGCCTCACCGTCCACTCACGCACTCCACGCTTCTGACCTTGCCTATGAGCACATTATGAGAGACAGTGTTGAAAGCCTTGCTGAAGTCAGGGCAGACAATTTCCACTCTCCCCTCCTCCATCCAGGTAGCTGTGTGATCACAGAGAGGGAATCAGGTTGGTGAGGCATGATTTACCTTCGGTGAATACACGCTGACTGCTCCTGATCACCTTCTTGTCATCCGTGTGGATAGAGATGGCCTCAGTGAAGAGGTGATCCAATCAAGCATTTGTTTCCACTGTGCTTTTAAATTCAGACAGTCGCAGTAGTGAGGAAGGAAGAGATAATAAGCACTCAGTTCATAAAAGTCTGTCATGTCTGTGGTGAGAGCTGGGGCTGCAGAGGAGGCAGGATGGCTTTTGTAGCGACTCAGCAGCACTGTGGATGTGTTTGTCAGCTCATTTGCATTGGGAGCAAAATGCTTGGGAATACATTTTACATATGCGGAAAAAATACCAAACGTAAAATAGCAATCTTAAAGTCTTGAAGGAAAAGAGGATTACTGCATATGTAGCTTCTCAATGCTTGTGGCCTATTTTTTTTTTACCATTTAAAGCGAGCAAATCTGGTTTTATACCAGAGTGTGCAGCTTAATCTTAGAAGAGTTTGAGTTGAAATAAATCTGGCCCTTCTTGTAGACAGATACCACATTTGCTGACCTCTAGCCACGTGGGTCCTCGGTGGTTAGCCAGCACTGCTGACCACCAAATCACCCCTCAGAAGTGATGAGGGTCTCTTAGTGAGAAACTGGCTGGTATTTTGGTGAAAATATTGCTGCAAAATCTTTTATTCATTGTTCTCATTAGCATGGCTAACTTTGTATTATTTTTTAATTGTTATTGAATCTTAAATTTGTTGAAGCTTTCCTGTTTTTTACTAACTAGGGAAATCTTGCTACCCTTCAGGGATTAAGGGTTTTTTAAGTCATGGTAAATATTTCCAATTTTTTCACTTGTGAGGCAGCCTGTTTTTCAAATGATGTAATAAAGAGTTTAAAAAAAAACCCAACCTTTTTAAAACAAAATAATTATAGCTTTCAGAGTTCTGATTTCAAGGCAGAAAGTCCAGTCTTGTCCAGCTGAACTTTAAAAAGCTGTCCTATTTTTTCTGTTTCCAGTGGGTGGCAGGCCCATATACATTAGAAAATAAATCAGGTCATCTCTATCTCAAAAGCATGCTTCACATGTCGTGGTGTAACTTCTAGTTCAGTAATAAATCTGAAATGCTACTAGCAGGTATCTAATGACTTGTCCGCACTCAAGACATTTGGAAGATGGAATCCCCAAAGTATAAAGGTCACTCTTACTCAAAAAGTTACTCAGAAAATTCTGTTTGTTTTACTTACACTGATGGCTCAGTTTTTACTTCTCCAGATATTTCTGTCTCTATATGTATACAGATGTGTAAATATATATTTAGTGTGTGCATGCAGTAAATTTTCATGTATTTAAACATTCATTATCCACTTGAGAACTTCCTGCCTTGAAAATGTTTCTGCGTTTTTTTTGTAAATAAGTAACCTTAAATATGTGAAAGATTAGGTTCTAGACATTATCACAGGCATCTTGCTTTTGTAGTTTCACTTCTTTCTTTCTGTTTAGTTGGAATTCACTTACCAGAGGTGCTTTTGCAGTTTATTCTCCACCCATGATATACTCTTATGTACACCACTGCAATCTTATAATAGTTTTCTCTCTATGACTAGAGACGAATAAAAAATCTGCACAACAGTGTACCCATATGTCATCAGTTCAGGTTTTTCACTACTAACTGGCTGACTAGTTTGACTTAATCTTGAAAATCTAGATCTTGATAAAGTACTGGACTTCTGAGCTTTGGAACAAGGCTTATTTTTAAAAACTATGACAAGGCATCAGGTCTCCTCTTGCTTCCCAGAAAAGAAGTAAATTTTATGAAGTATATGTAATGTCAAGATTTGTTAGTACTTTGCAGCAAGCCTGACTTAAATTTTAAATAGATGCTTTCATCAGTATATTTAAGAACCATTAAAAAGGAAAACAGAAGAATAATTTGCCTTTAATACTGACTGGACTTGGAAGAGGTTAGAATTTTCCAATTTTTGGCACATTTGTTAGATTAATGGACCTTAACTGCTTTCAGTAGACTTCTTTTAGTTGTAGATGTGCTAGCAGCTAAAACCTCTCTCTTTCTGTGCATAAAGAAATGCAGATATATTTCATTTTTCAGTATTAATATCACCACTTCCTTAGTGTTTCACTTGGATGAGTGATGTCCTGCTGCCATCGACAAGGACTGTGTGTGAACTATCTTTTGCCTATGGCATTCTCCAAGCACAGAGTGTTCTTAGTGGTGTTTTGTAAATTAATGCTGGAACTGCATATTCCAGATACACAATCAAGACACATTTTTTGAATAGTGAGCAAAATGATGAGCAGCAGATGCACCTTCATCCAGGCCCAGATGCTGTTCTGCTTCTCTCTGACATGGCCTGAGATCTCCATGGAAAAGCAAATGATGTTGTTGGAGAGAGGGGAGTTATATCCTATTCCGTGGTGGAAAAATTCACCCTGCTTTCAGCCAGAATGGGTTGCAACTGTCTAGCTCTAGATGAATTGCAGATTTGCATCAATAAAAAATTAATGACTTGCAGCTCAGTCTAAATTAAATATTTAAACTTCTCCATTGTGCCCCAACTTTATTGTTGCAAGAAGAACTCCAGTATTCAAAGTTTGTCATTCATACTGGGTAGGGCCTCTTAGAAAATGATCAATTTTTATGTAAAGTAGTTTAATTGCCTTACAGGTTTCAGAATTAAAAGCCTTACTCAGTTAGCTATTTGTTAATTCGGTAATGTGCACCAGAGCTGAGACAACTACAGTTTTGCTAAAAATAAATAATCCTTCACAATTTCAGCTGGACAGTATCTGGCAGTCCTACTTCTGAAATCATGAGCCATGCTAACAGCAAACTATTTTTGCAGTAAACTATTTCTTCTCAAGCTATCTCGTGCCAATAGCAAGAAAGGGAATTTGTACATATTTTTGGAGGCACAAATTAGATCCTTTGTTAGCTTAGGATAAATGACAGGTTTGGTGTATTTAGGAAATAAACCAACTAGCTGAGCATGCTTTTGCAGGTGTGTTTTACTTTTGTTCCTCACTAAAGTTTTATGTAGTGACGTGCAATTAACATTTCTTGTAACTTTAAAGGTAACAGAGCTTATGTTTGTAGTGTTACTGAACTTTTAAGTACTAGTGTCCATTTCTGTAACCAAGAGGGAGGTGGTTTGAAATGAAAAAAACAAGTGATACATATTCACTGAAGTCTTTGCTGTATGGACAATGTGTACATCGGATTATTCAAAGGAAGAGATAGCTCAGTAAGATCTGGGAATAGTCTTGAAGATCTTGGTTTTAAGGTGTACCACTTAAAACCTATTGTGTTCAGTGAGTATTTAATGTACTTTTTTCTGGCAGAAAGCACTTGGAAGCTTGTAGGAAGAAGCTCAATCTTAAAACCAAATTACATTTTTCCAAGTAAAATGTAAGTATTCTTTTGGTTTTAAGAATAGAGGGAGAGGCACTTGAATGCAAAATGCATTTGACATATTTTGTAATCAGGTTCATTTGGGAAAGATAAGTCTTGAGTAACTTAAAATTGTAGTATCAGGTTTCTAAACTGACTTTTTTTCCTGACCTTTGCTTTGGTTTCCATAGTTATGCATATTTAGTGTTGCAGTTCCATATGGGGCAGCTCTAAAATGCAGTGTATAAGAACATCTGGTTATGCAAACCATTGTTGATGGAGGGAGAGGGGTGGAAGTAAATTTCATGTACTAAAAGACTTCTGCCTTGAACAAAAACTTTGCATGTGGAGTTCAAGTATAGAATGAATTTTGTTTCTTTTTTTTCCTAACATAAAACGTTTTCTGAAATAACATGTGGTTCTCATTGTGTAGTTCTCCAAATGTTTTATTCTTTCTTCAACATACATGACTACCTAAAATCAAGAAACAAAATGCTCATCATCTCCTTAATCCCATTTTTGAGACTTCAGTTTTTCTAGAGAATAGAAAGGGCTTGGAGAATGCCAGATTGCTGCACTTCTAACCATGTGATGCTGGGATCTGTAAATTAAACCTGTCTGTTAAAAGCAAAGCCTTTGGACTGTACGAATATCAAAGTTTTACTGTGGAGTCATGAAATAATCATGTAGGTGGAGAAAAGCAATGAGGTTTTCCCTTGATTAGCTCCAGGGGTAACAGGTTTGCACTCCAGGCAGTGATTAGTGTGTGTTCTGGAAGCACAGTGGCACTTGCTTCCTATATAAACCACTGATAACTGGTTCTTTTTGAGGAGGAATTACTGCAGGTTTCTCAGAGTGGTAACAAGCTGTATGTGCATTCTGTTCAGATGTCTGTGTCTTCCCAGCTGAATGACTGTAAGGAGCCTTTAATTTGAAATAGGTTACCTAGTCCTTAAGTGAAAGCTGCATTTGATATATTCATTACAATTATGTATGTTTGATAATTATATAATACTCAGGATATTCTTTACCGTGGTAACCAAGGGTGGCAGTTTTTTATTTTGATTTGTTGTAAGACTCTTCGGGAAGATCTTTATCATCTTAAGGGTACCATAATGAAAGCCTTTAATACATTTAAAAAACAGATAAAAATCATACTCTTTTATGTAATAAAGCTGACAAGCTGTTGGAAAACATGAAGTGCTGCATTGTTGAATATCCAGATGAATGCAGGTAAGCGCATCTAAGTGGTGACTGTCTTGGATTTAAACATCTATTCTTGCTCATGTGGTAAAGAAGAAAGGGGGGATGGCAGGTGTATTTCAAGATTTAAGACTTCAGTAAACAATTTTCTCTCTCCCTTTTTTGTCTAAATTGTAGTGCGACGTGGGAGGCTATTAAGGAAAAATACATAGTAGTTTTTGTGCAGTCTTGGGGATTACATCTTGTTGTATCATCAACACAGCTGTTACATTGCAATACTGTGTCATGATTACATTTTGTAGGAGGGGAAGGAGAATTAGATCAAGTGATCCTTTAAGCTCCCAAGGGTTTAACATTCTCTTTTAAAATGTGTTACAGCTTTAAATATAAATAAAAAAAATGTAAGTAAATAGAAATAAATATAAATAAAAAAGAATAGCTGTTTAATGTTTACATTATGGTCTCAATGAGTATGGGGAATAGGAGGATCCAAAATAAAATGTTCACAATTTATGGAGCATTAACTGTAGGATGTACAGAAGTTAATCTGGAGTTAGAGAAGCCTGTATGGCACTTCTGACTTGAGAAAGATTTCTAAGCCCTTCTGGGATGATTGCAACAAACTGGACCAAAAAAAAAATCTGTTTTATTTTTTTATTATGTAGGTTTTCTTTCCATGATGTACTGCCATGTGGTTGCACTAAAGGAGACTCTAGCAGGGCTAGAAAACAAAATGGTGGTGAAGATGAGTACTTGTAGGAGCTTTGCTTTAGAGAGGCTAAAATAACACTTGCTGTGTTTCCATTTTTTGGGAGAAGCTTTAATGACCTGTCATCACCCCAACCAGGACATTACTCTTTTTTGGAATTAAGTAGAGAATGAAATGAAATATCCCAGTTAAGGGATGAGCTAAAGGAGAGTGCTCTGAAGAGAGGATGGAGGTACATGGAGAAAGAGGAGGAAGGGCAGCAGTGTAAAGGGTGTGGTCTCTTCCTTCTGCCAGGTGTGTGGAGTTCAGGAACCTAGGAGTACTGACAGATGCAAATCAAAAAAATGCAGAGATTTTATTCATTATATACTTTTGTTCCAAGGTTTTGATTTCGAGGTAGTGCTAAACCTACTGGGTTTAAGTGGTTTGGGTTTTGCTAGTGATCTTCAAACCTGCGTTCCTGAAAGCAGACTCCTATGTGGGGCACCCTCAGCTGCACTTGCTGAGCTAGCCAAGAGTAATACGCTGAAGGCTGTGGCTCGAATTTTTGCTTAGAAACCAGCAAGTTGTAAATGATGTGGAGTTTTCATGCCTGACATGAGAATTGGAGGAAGATACTGTGATAGAGCTGTGTTGGTAACCAGGTCAGTGCTGAACCGTGTAGCACTTGAAGGTTATATTGGTCGGCAGAATTTAGTTATGGTACAGGGAAAGTATGTCAAGCAGAGAGCTTAATGGGATGAAGAAGAGAAATCAAACAACTGCACAATGACTTAATCTACCAAAAAATGTGAAATCATCAAAGTGGCCATTTGCATATTAAAAAACAAAGCTACATGTTCTCCTTGTGCAATTTAAGTTCTAGTGTTTTGAGTCTTACTCAGTTTCTGTCATGTTTTTCTTCACTGTGAAGTCCAGATAATGTTTTATTGTGGCAGTGGTCCTAATGTCAATCTGATGTCAATGATTTGTTTTTAAATCAAATGCAAAAAAGAATCTCCTCTGAAATAAACCATTCCCTGTGACTAGGATGTTTATGTGTTGTTGGCATATAGAAGAAAGCAAAAGGCAGGACAAATTTAATACTTAATTTACTTGTAAATCATTCAGCACCACCAGCTCAGTTTTGCTACTGTTAAGATCAGATATTCTTACTTACATTTCTCTAGAGGCAGAGCATAAGCTAAACAGATCTTGTCTGATCAACTACATGATGTGAACTTGGTCTCATTTAATTTTCCCTTTTTAAGTTTTTTTTTCCTTTTGGTGTTAGCTTGGTGTTGGTGCTAGGGTGCTGGGCTGGCCAAATCTGTTTACTGTTGCTGAAATAGGACATCTCACTTGACTTCCTCCTTCCAATGTTCTGACTGTTGCATGGCTTCACTTTTTCATGGTTCTGATGCACTTTGGAATCTCTGCTGAGCCAATTTATCCAACTAATGCAGCAAAACCATGTTGCTTTTACCAGTTCTGTGCTGTTTGTAGGCTGCTCACCTGTATAAGCTAGCTCTGTTGTTGGACATGCTTAATACCTTTCAAAGAATTTTGCTGAAGTAATTGTATCCTATTTTTTCCTGCATGTTTTAGCTGCTCTTGGAGACAGGACATCAAATCTATTTTACAGAATATCAACATTTGCGATAGTTAAGCTGACTTTGAGGGGCACTGCAGATCACCCAGCACAAGTGGAATTTGTTGTTGAATTGTACTAATTAGTACTGGATTTAGATTTTAAACAACTGAGCTCCAGAAAACAGAAAAAAGTTGTAGATTGGGAGTTAAGAGTATGGGTATGCTCAGATAAATCAAAGCCCCACATTATCTCTTCTCTCAGTTTCTGAAATCAAATGCAGAAGAAACATGTTTGTTGAGATGGAGATGCTTTTAATCAGCAAAGCACCAATTGTGTTTGTTTCACATTCATAACTGAGCTTAGCCAGACTGAGCCTGGTGTCCTCCTGGTTACTGTCAGCTGAAATCCTGTGCAGTTTCAGACTTTACATTTATTGTATTTGCAGTGCTTCAGTACTTCCGTTCTTGGCACCTCAATAAACATTTTGTGATGTTCCCTCTCCATCTCATCTTGCATGTCCTCTAGACCTCTGTGTGTAAGGAAATGAGGAAGAGATTACATTCAATATGTCTTTACTTGCTGTTGTTGTTTATTGGGCAAATATCAAGCCAAAAATTATGTTTAGATAGCTATTCAGTTACATAATTAAGTGACAGAGCGTCTCTTCAGTCTTGTTCTCTTCCTGGGGTTTCATCTTATCTTGCTGCTCCAGGATGTAAAAGTGGCATGTTTTTCCTTGACTTCTCTCTTGTACTGGGTCTCACTCCTCTCTTCAGTCCTTGTTTTCACTAGGGAAAGAATTAGTGGCTTCATTATTGGTTACACATATGATTTGACGCTGCTGCTTCAAATGTGGATGTGTGGAGTATTTTAAGCATTGTGGTTTTTTTCTGTTCTCCTTTAAATGTAAGCATAGTGCTAGTATTAATTGAAAGTCATAACATATGTTACAGAAGTTTCTATCACTGCTTAAATTTCAAGAGTTGATGCTTTTTTCATGTATTTAAAATAAAAGCTTAAATCCTAAACTGTTACTAACACAAAATAATTTGGTTTTATTTCAAAAGTTCAAACAGTTAGAGGATCTAGAATTTTTTTTTATCTGGTTCTTGTTGCTGTAGTGTTCAACATATACTTGGATTTTCACCTAATTTCATTTTCTCCTAGACCAAGGTGCAGCAGACAAATTCTGACTTTCTTGTTCAGCCTCCTCCTCCTCTTCCTCCAACTGAAATGTCCTTGCAGAGATCAGAAGCAGCAAAAGAACCATGCACTGAGAATGCAGAAGTTAGCACTGTGCAGTTGGGTAATTCATTAGCCTTTCTGATTTCTTATGGGAATTAAATTACTGTTGGAAAGGAAGGTTCACCACCGTGGGATTCTTGAATGCAGGGCTAATCAAAGCTGGCATGCAACTAGGGTCTGCTGAATGCTGTATTTTTTTGAGAGAAGATCATTGCCCTACTTAGTCACACTACTGCACCAACATAATTTTCTGAGTAATTAGAAGTAAAACAGCCTAAACCAGTCTGTTATAGTATATCTTTTCCTGGTAGGATCTTGTTTGATATTAATTTCCGTTTCGTTTTTTTTTTTTTTAAACAGATGCTTAGCAGAGGCTTGCTGTGCTTTTTTTGCTATCTTAGCACATTCTTTTCAAGGGCTAATTTAGTTTTGCTGCTTGGTGTATTGACAGCCTGGCTCCTGACATGACATGGATAAAATGGTGGTGGCAATTTTGTTTTTATATAGCTTCCAACTAAATCTTTTGTACATATGTGACTTGATTTGGGAAAACAGCCGATAGATTTTAGATATTTTCGCCCCCATAGCTATCTCTATCAGTTCTGGAGTCTGACCTGTGCATATTGAAGTTCAAGTTGTTTATCAGGAATGTAACACGAGCAGGAAAGCTGAATGCCTTTAGGCCAGATCTGACCTGCTTGATGTGTTCAGGGGCCAGTCGTGTTTAATATCTTTATTGGTGATCTGGACAAGAGGATGGAGTGCACCCTCAGTCGTTTGCAGGCAGCACCAAGGTCTGTGCGAGGGTTGATCTGCTCAATGGACCGAGGCCACCTGTGTGACATTCAACAAGGTCCTGCCCTGGGGTCACAACAAGGTCCTGCCCTGGGTCACAACGAGCCCTGCCGTGCTGCAGGCTGGGGACAGAGCAGCTGGAAAGCTGCCCCAAGGATCTGGGAGTGCTGGCGACAGCACTGAACATGAGCCAGCAGTGCGCAGGTGGCCAAGAAGGCCAGTGACACCCTGGCCTGTGTCAGCAATAGTGTGGCCAGCAGGACTGGGGCAGGGATGGTCTGTGCCCTTGGCTCTGGTGGGGCCACACCTCAAATCCTGTGCTCAGCTTGGGGCCCTCACTGCAAGAGAGACCTCGAGGAGGTGTCCAGAGAAGGGCAGCCGAGCTGGGGAAGGGTCTGGAGCATGGTGAGGAGCAGCTGAGGGAGCTGGGGGTGTTTACCCTGGAGGAAAGGGGGCTCAGGAGAGACCTTACACTCTGTACGACCACCTGAAAGGAGACTGCAGTGGGGTGGGGGTCAGTATCTTCTCCCAGGTAACAGGTGATAGGACAAGAGGAAATAGCTTCAAGTTGTGCCAGAGGACACTGAAATCGGATATTAGAAAAAATTTCCTTACTGAAAGAGTGGTCAGCCATTGGAACAGGCTGCCCAGGGAACAAACTGATGGAATCATCCTTCCTGGAAGTCTTTTAAAACCATGTGAATGTGGCACTTTAGGGACATGGTTCAGTGATAGACTTGCCAGTGTTGGGTAATGGCAGGAGTCGATGATTTTGGAGGTATTTTCCGATCTAAATAATTCTATGATTTATCTAGATCCGCTAACAGATTGTGCTGAATTTAGCTTATGGTTTGCAAATAGAAATAAAATTTCTAATCCTAGGATGCTAAAAGGACTGCTTAGATTCTAAATATGCAAATAAATATGGTGCTGCTTTAAGTATTCAGAAATAACAATTCTCCAATGAGGACCGCTGAGCCTAATTACAGATTTTCCAAGTCAAATTATTAAATAACTTAAATGCATTAATATCCACAGAATTTAATTGTGCACATAAATTAGGGCCAGAAGGCTTTGGAGAGTAATGAAGATACATATTCTCTATCCTTTTATCCTGAGTGATGCTGAATTCTGTGCTCTGACTAGTGCACAGTGATATATTCAATTCCCAGCTATTACTTAAATCTGACTGATGATCTCTGTAAACCTGGAGAGAACATCTGCCTTGACTCCAGCCTTCAGTCCAAGTTATATTTGTAGTTCAGTCTACTTTACTTTTTTAGTTTATAGCCGTACTCGCCTCCCATTGATTCTCTTTTATGCCATGTCACATGGGATGCTCATTTTGCATTTTTTGTATTAATTAAATTATTTATTTTATGAAGTGAACAAAACGTTCAGTAAGAGTGAGAAAGAAAATCAACCTTCAGAGGACTTCAAGGTGCAGACTGAAGTGTAGGCCATGCTGTAGCTGTGTATTACCATTCCACTATTAAACCAAGAAAGAAACCATGCTTACTGACAAGTTTTTCCAGTATGGAGGGCTGGAAATGGGATTTGGAAAAGGGCAGATTTCTCAGAAATACAGGAATTAGTTTTAGTGCAAGAGGGGGCTATCAAATACGATAATTTTCAATGAAAATTTTTGTTTTGACTAATGTGGAATCTGCTGTAGGACTGCCATAATTTCATGTGGATTCTTTCTGTAATAGGAACAGGAGTCAGAATTGGAATAATGTAACAGTTTCATGTCATCATCATCGTTGTCAAACAGTTGTTTTAATCTTTTCCCTTATCTAACAAGTGAATAATTATTTGGGGAAAACAAGATTGCCTCTTTTCTCATTGGGTGAAAACCCATTGTTTGTGTTGGGCATTTGGCTGCCTTTGACAGCCCTCGGGTGACCCAAACACCATAGGCTGAACCTGGGCAGTTTTTCTTTCTTAAACTGGTCTTGAATGGACTGACTTTGGGAATAAACCTCTGAACTGAAAAGCCATTGAGGTTCTCCAAAGAAGGACTGTGAAGCTGGAGTAGGGGCTGGAACACAAGTTCTGTGAGGAGCAGCTGAGGGACCTGGAGATGTTCAGCCTGGAGAAAAGGAGGCACTTATCACCTTGTCTCTTCTCCCGAGTAACAAGTGACAGGACGAGAGGAAATGGTGGCTTCAGGTTGTGCCAGGGAAGGTTCAGATTAGATATTAGGAGGAATTACTTAATTGAAAGGACTGTCAAGCATTGGAAGACACTGCTCAGGGCGGTGGACTGAGTCACCATCCCTGGAGGTATATGAAATACATGTAGGTGTGGCACATAAGGACATGGTTTAGTGGTGGGCTTGGCACTGTGAGGTTAATGGTTTGACTCAATCTTAAAAGTCTTTTTCAACGTATCTAATTCTACAATTGCTTGCCAGGTTGAGCTTTGAGTCTGGAAGAGTTTGGCTGCTCAAACCATGTGCAGAAATAACTTGGAAATAGTGATTAGGTTCAAAGTTTTCTGCAGCCAGTTAAGAACCTGTCATGACTAGGTGGATTTGGGCTCTCGGCACAGGACAGAGCTAGGCGGGTGAATGGAAGGGCACTGTGATCTCAAATAAATATCTTCCATGATGGGCAGAATTTATGAATCCCAGTACCTCGACACTAGTCTTCTGTTTCCCCCTCCTCCCTTTATCTCTGTCCAACCAGGCCAGTCACAGTAGATCAATGTCAAAAAGATATTTGAACTGGGCAGCACACAGTACATGTGGTGCTATGTGCGGAACTGTAGATATGCAAGTTTGCTAGCCAGCTGCTCCCAAAAGGCATCTTAAAAGCATGATTTCTGCCTGAGCCTTGCTCATTGGAGAGAAGGGCGGACGAATGATTAATTTATACTTTCCTCATCTCAGATGCTTATGTTCATGAAATATGAAAGTGGTTATTTCTGAGTTTTTAGACTTCTGTTGAGTATATTTTGAATTGGCTGTTGAATTCAGAAGTTACTGGAGAAGGCAGAAGTAGAATAACTTACTCCATACCCTCTTAGGAAAGCAGGCTTAGTATAGCGATTTTTAGATTATGGTCTGTGCATCATTGGCAGCTGTTAGAAGCAGATCTGCAAAGGAGGCTGCTGCAGTATCTCCCAGAGACTGGGCTGGGAATCATGTTCCTCAAATTGCCCATTTTCAGTTCTTCCCTCTGACAGGAGAAGCAGCATGCTGTATTTACATGCCTTTGATTGTTAGTGCTGGCTGGTTTTCTTGTAGCCTTCCTTAAGGAGATCATTTCACTCACTGTGCCAAAGACCCTTAGAATCTTTAGACATAGTTCAGGATGTTATAAATCTTCACAAGAGAATGAAGATCTTCATCTTGACTTAAATTGCTGAGTGAGAATTGGGAACTGGAGGGGGAAGAGGGATGGAAGCAAGGATTTAAGTCCCCATGAAATCTTAGCAGAGTTTGGATATAAGCATTATGTGATTCCCTGTACTTTGATCTGTTGTGTGAATACCGTGTACAGAAGATATTACTGAAATAAGAGCTGAGTCCCAGGCTATGAAATTGGGAAAGTATCACAGCTTTAAGCTCAGCTGTGTAGGAGAGAGGACCCGAAGAAGTGACCTGGAACATACACATATCGATGTATTATGTACTACGTTTATGTATATACTAGATCTAATATATACATCCTGCATAGGTGTATATATGTTTAATGTTCTCTTCGCCTGCTTTTTCCAGACGTTTAGCTGTTGATATTTTCATGGCATGAGACACCTCCCATTTGCGTTCATCCTAGTGGTGGTTTGTATAATGTGACATTTCAGAGATCTGGCAAACAGGAAGCCACATCGCATGTCTCTGGGCATGGAAACTGCTAAAACTAGAACTGGCAACTGCAGGTAGTGCATTGAGTTTCAGTATTTTTCTCCTTTCTCCTAAAAGGATGACTGGTCCTTTACCACAAAGTGTGATTACTGGTTTTTGAGTTAGTGCTGCAAGATGAGGGAAAGTGATTTTTTTCGACAGCTAGTGCTAGCAGGGACTTTTGAGCACATAAGAAGATTGTGGGGGTAATTACAGGGATGTCTGGACCTTGAGAGTCTCAAGGAAGCTTGTAATAGGTGCTTTAGTGAATTAGCTGCCAGTGAAGATGATGGTACTCTGGCTCTGTAAATACTTGTGCTAATGTGCCTTTTTCTATATGTTTTTTGTTTCTTTATTAAGCAAGTTGTGGTTTGACTGAAATGTACACTAGACCTGGCTATTTATTTCTGAATGAGGTTTTCTTGGATGGAAACATTACTGTTTGCATCTTCTAGCTGAGTTTGGTACTGAGTATTTCAGTTTTTTAATGTCATTCACTTTGAGAAATAATAAGCAAAGCCACTTGTGGGTTAAATGATTTGATGATCTGATGGGCCAGAATGGAAAATATAGCTGGAAATAATCTCAAATGTTACTGTTGAGTCCATAGGAAGCTTATGTGGCCATATGCTTTTAGCTTTTTCCAAATCTAATTAATAAAGAATGAATGTCTGTATGTGTGTGAATGAATAAAATCTAGGATCATCTCAAGCTGAAATGGTGCCAGGTAGTTAACTTTGCAAGGAGGGAGAATACGAAGCTAGAGAAAAAAAAAGTCTTTTGGGTCTAGTTTTAGTAGTTCAGAATAAATTTAATTTATGATATTATGGCTGAGACAAAACTCCTACCAGCACTTAGTGTAATTTTCATGAAGCAGGGTTTCATGGAACAGGTATTGCCAAGGCCTGGAGTCTGGATCTCTGTTAGGGCCCTGTACATGGTGCCACAAAACAGCAAGAAACAGCAAAATATCTTTCACCTGCTGTACCTTGAAGCATCACCAAGGGTTCCCATTTCAACTCTTCTGCCTGTTGGGTGCCAATGTATTATACTAGAGGAGGCAAACCACACTTCTTTGATCCTAGGATGTCAATGTTGGAAGAGCTCCATCTCTAAGGCCAAGACATATAGATTTTCTTCCAGTTGTACTTCCACATAAAGAGCAACCTCTTTTTCCTTCCCAGCTGAGGCTGAAATAAGCAGTACTGCTGCAGGCGCCAGAGCCCTGACCCTACAGCTCAGAAGTGTAGCTGTCCATGCTCATTTTTCATCTAAGTTTTTCAGGTGGAAGCATCACCTAGTATAAGTTGGGGGGGGGACTTTCAGTGCACTGTGCAGTATATGCTTGCAAAGTTATCTCACACCATTTTTGTTAGCAGTGATAGGAATTTAAAGCATTCCACAGCAACAGGAATTGTCCTATTTTGCTCCTAATCTCACTTAGCAGGGCAGCACTAGTTGACCAAATGTGTGTAGTTTTGGAGGCCCGCGTAGGTCTTGGGAGTGCAGCTGAGGATAACCACAGCCTAAGCTGCTGAAGAAACTTCTTTGCTATCTGTGGGAGTCCAAAGCAGCCCAAAATACATTTTTCATTACTTTGGTTTCACCCTTGCTGTAGGTATTGTGGGAAGTAGCCGGGGAGGGAAGCAGGAGGTGAAATAGCCTCATGAAGTAAAGAGTGATATGTTTGTGGTGGGGGATGACTTTTTTGACTTTACAATTGTATGGATGTTTGTACTGAATGCTTTTAAAATGTTTGTAGTTAGAAACGGGTTATAATTTCTCATTTCTCATGGTTGTAAGAAGATGTGGAAACAAATTTTGGGGAGTTGAACATCAGCTGTGATTTGCTTACAGGTGGAAATGCTACTTGGTGTATTTGAGTCTTTTATAATATTTGACTTTTCATTCTGGTTGTAATCAAGGACTGAACAGTCTGGCCTTTCAAAGGGAATGGGCAATGCTGGAAGGCAAGAAAGAGAATTTGGAGGCTTGCCTCACTTGAGAAAGGTCCCTGACAGCACAGCTAGACAAGTTGTGCTTCTATAATGAGTTTCTGTGGTTGTTTAGAGATGCTGTAAATAACACATTCACCACAAAGGATGCACAACTGGTGACTAAGTCCTGCACATACTGCTGTCAAACACTGATCCCTTTCCCTGCCAGGTCCTCAGGGGTGTGAAGTTGTTTGTATATGCTTTTACCCAGCTGAATACAGAACATATTGCTCTGTTGCTCTTATGGTTGTGTGCACTTTGCTTACTACCCATGGGCAACTAATTGCCAGTTATGATTCCGGAATTCCCTATAATCCCTAATTTATAATCAAAATCCCTGCTCAGCATACCTTTTAGTGTGTTAGTTTACCTTTTCCTTGGCAACCTCATGTTTATGGTGAATATCTATATCTATATCTATCTATATCTATATCTATCCATATCTATCCATATCTATCTATCTATCTATCTATCTATTTATCTCTATGTATAAGCTGATATTTTTGGTTTCACATATCTTGGAAAGATTCCTTTCTCAAGTATCAGGAAAGTTTGTATGCTCATAAACACAGCCTATAGGTTTATTTTCTTTTAAACATCTTTGCTGTATATGAGGAACTAGACAAAATGTTTAGCCATGCAACTTTAAAATGTGACATTGATTTCTGTCTACAGTGCATGCGAACAGTCTGGATCAGAGGAAATAGGTCTGAAAGAAGTTTCAAAGAAGCATCAGCTGTAATTATAAGTCCTGGTGTGGTTGTTTAAACTGTTCTGAAAGACCTCTAGTGATGGAGGCTCCTGGACCATCTGGAGCAGTCCTTTCCGATATAAAGCATCATCAACCTTTGGAAAATTCGTCCTCATGGCTATTCGTACTGCTGAGCTGTCCAGTATAGATATGGAAAAGAGATTATTTCTCCTTTCTATGATTTTACATAAGATTGAAAACAATTGACATGTTTTATTCTGCACCTTCTCTTTACCTTCGAATAATTTTTCTTTTAGGATGATTAATCCCAACTTTATCCCAGTTGTTTCCTCATTAGAGCATCTCTGTCCATTCTTGTACTTTTCTTGGATTCTTTATAACTAGACCTTATTTTTCCTTAAATGCAGCATCCAAAACAAGACACAAAGTCACACATAAAGCTCTTTTAATTCCTTTTCTAATATCACAGCATCAGACAGCCCACTTGGGTTGTGTATCCCTTTCTGAAGCACACTTAGAGCACACTGTTTCCTAAAGCACTCGGGGGCTTTGCTCAGGACTGTACTGGAGGGGCTAAGCTGAGTTGTACCACTGGGCTGGGTGCCATAAAATTTTGGCCCTGCAAGAGAAAATCTGTACAGAAAAGAAAAATCTTACTCCAAGTGTTGAATAAGGCTCAGATCATTGCAAATGGAAATGTTTAAATATAGTGCCTTTGAAAGCAAAGCTCAAACTATCATATTTGCAGTGCATTTTCCCTTTTTATTTTAATTAACAAGTTGGATCTCTACCATATCCTTAGTTAAGTTAGTTAATGAACTGAATTCTCTGTATAAACAGTTACTTTCTGTATGTAAACTTTCCCAGGCTGGGATAACGGCACTTGACAGATGTGTGAATACCTGTGTAAGGTTGAAAGCAAAGGATAACCAAACTCATGTATTCCAAAGTCTTTTCTTTAGGTCATTTTGAGCCCTATCTGGTCCACTTAAAAAGAAAATAGAAACTTCACTGTGTTTTCAGAATAATTTATTCTAATTATTCTTTGGGGGAAAACACTTGCTGAAATGTTTTTTTTCTATCCAGGAAGTGAAGAAATTATGCCTTAAATCTATGGTAACTGTACTTGTGCCCATCTCTATATTAGGTCAGTTTATAGCAAGAGAGTATTCATGGGATGGTGGGAACCTTGCAGTTAGAGATAATTAGGCTGGAAGTCCCCTCCCAAGTGACTGCTTGTTGTGGGGGGAGTTGAAACCACAGGGAGTGAAATAGAGTAAACTGTAGCTCATAACTTGTGTAAGACTGACCTGCTTTCCTTTAGCATAAATAAAAATGTTATGCCAGTTTGGCTCTACAGGCCAAAGTAGTACAGAGTGTGTGTGTTGTGATCCACAAACACTGGCCTGTTTTGATCATGGACAGTTAGTGTGACTTGTGAAAGGCCAGATTTTGGTAAGGGGAAGAAATAGCCATATACCTGGTGCAGCCTCTTAAATAATTGAAATCACCTTGGTACAGAAGACTTTATTACTTGGGGCTGCTCTTCTCTGTAGGAAAGATTTCTGTGAGAAATTTTCCTCATGAGAAAATTTTATTTATTTATTTATTTAACAGTATTTGAAGTAGTTGCTTAAAAATTTTTCATTTGGGGTGTCTCAGCACTTTTTGGCGGTTCCTAAGGTGTGGGCATGTAGCTACTATGTGTAATGTTATTTCCTGGGATTAGGTTATTGGAAAAAGAATGCATCAACAGTCAACCAGGATCTTTAAGCTCTTCCACCTAAGAAAGGGGAAAGATCCCATTTACAGGAGCTAGGGTTGTCTTTTAAGAGAGTATTTGGTTCTACATGATCTACTGTCCTTTAGCAGCCTCTGTCCTTTAAGGCAGGAGTGGATTTTCCAACTTTGTAAGGGGTATATGAAACAGCATTTATGTACACTGTAAATACTCCATCACAAATAACCGATAACTTACTAGAGAGCATTAGTGTATTTCCCCCTTTCTTTTGAACCTGTTTCAGGTTCAAATAGACAGAACTCTTCTGAACAGTAAATTTCTTAAGACTGTTACACTATGGGAATTATCAGATCAGTGTTACTTTTATCCACCAGTTATTTCTTTATCCAGTGATACTGTGTGATTTAACATTATCTTGAATAAAAGTAGAAGTAGTTAATAACGTGCAATCATTTTCATTTCATTTTTGTTTGGAGACATGTTGATAAGCCAATTTTTTGGAAAAATCAACAGAAGAAGCCTACAATTATTTTAAATTGTACTAAGCATGCAGTAAAGCAGAACAGCTCTGTGATCAGAAAGCAATCTGTTCTTTATCTTGGAAAATCATATCTACTTGCAAATAATAAAATGTGCATCAGCCTTGCCTCTACTTTGTGTTCTTATTCTTGAAACTCAGCTCATGATTCCTAATAAAACTGAACTTTTGTTTTCCCACACTTCTGTCTCATTACCGATGTAACTGAATTTACTTCCTTCCTCTGGGAAAATTTTGGAAAGGGAAGGAAAATGTTTTAAATGTGTGGTACCCTGTGGAGAACACTGGTAGCCTCAGTTTCAATGCAGTGGTATTTTTCAAGTAGAAAGGTTAAAGCTATTTTTGACATCAACCCCCAACTTCTAAGGTCAGTTCAGACAGTGACAGTATTTTTTTAAGTAGGTAGGTTGAAGGTATTGACCACATAATAAACAGAAAAACCCCACACTTCGAAGTTTCTTCGGAATCTAAGGTGTATGTGCTTCAGCTTCTAAAAATACTGTGTACTGTCCTGAGGGGGTCCCACATAATGAACTGATCACACTTCACAGGTTTAATCTTCTAGGTTGTCCTAAAATGTAGATCAGATTGTCTCAAAACAAGTACCAAGGTCTGAATTCAAGAGGAGCCTGTATTTTTCTCATGAGACCCATGTTTACTGTTCTGGATATTATTCTTTTTACTTTGTCTTGGAGATCTCGAGTAGTCATTGTTACCCAAGGTGACAAGTGCACACTGATGATCACCGAGTGTGTCAGTCTGGCTGTTTTTATCCATGCCTTGCCCACTTCTTTTTCTCCTTGCTGCTTTGAGGTAAATAGATTGTCTTGCTTGCCTCTAACAAATACTGGGTATAACAGAAACATCTTCTCCAAGCTGTGCTGTGGCTTTTTGGTTTCTTCAATGCTCGTTTGTTTTGAAACATGTTTTGGTTGCTCTGCTGGTAGTCTTGCCTGAGAAGGGCATAGGAATGGATCTGTTTCTCAAGATTCTCACTTGGCTGGTGTGTGTTGAGTTTTGGTAAGAGGAGATTGCTTGCCTGCCGTTTTTATTGTTGTCTTTGAGGTGTATTTCCCAATATATTAATTAGAAAGTTTTGCTTTGTGATGTTCCTGAAGAGTTACTGTTCCTGTAAGAAATGCTGTGAGCAGACTGCCCCATAAAGTAGGACTGTGCAATGCTTTCCACTCCCATATACTTCTCTGTCCTTGACAGTTGTTTTGTTACCTTCCTGGTTCTCCTATACATACTTCTACTGAGAAATATGTAATCTGTGCTTAGATGCTCTTTTTGGATTATCTATATATTTGCTGTTTCCTCCAGCAGACCCTTTTATGGTTTATTTCTGCAACTCTTGTTAATGTAATACTTACTTTTTTTTTTTTTTTTTCTGTTGTTAACAGGCTATGAAGTTTCTAGGGCCATGGAGAAACTGTAGTTGTTATTACAGGGTAGTCTTTATTGCCATGACTTGGAGACTTCAATATCCATTGCTTCTTTATGCGAAGTTTGGAGTGCCACATAATTTCTGAAGCAACTACGAGTACTAAGAAATAGAAGGCTCACACCTTGGAATCCTGGGTGTCTCAGTAGGTGTGTGTGATAACTGGTGGTGTCACAGCACCAACTTCTGTACTGGGAAAAGAGGATCTGACCTGGCTGGAGCTGGCAGCGTTGAACTCATTTGTGTTGGTCACGAACTTGGTCCCAGGTCTGGGAGCTTAGGAGCAGTAGCTCAGGATAACTTCCAGCAGAGTGCTCTGAGAGAGGGATTTGGGCTGTTGGATTGCATTAGGGATGTGGAAAAAAGGGCTTTAGGCAAGTTTCATTTCTCTTCAGATGTGAGCTACTGCAGTTTCTCTACTTGTCATGTTTTGAGTATGTTGCTAAAGAGAAAAGGACAGAAAGATGAGAATGAGTTGCTAAATCTTGAGATACTTGCAGAGGAAAATATATTACTTGATATCATAATTATTGTTAAAGCTGGTGCAGTTCCAGAATCTCTAATAAGGATATCTGCATTGAATTTGTCTGTGTTGTACTGTGGATGCTGAAGCTTGACAGCCTATAGGGAAAGTTGGTTTTGTTTGTTTCTTTTGGTTAAGTTTTTGTATGGGTCTTATTGTTTGAAATAATAATTCTGTTGACTTCTTTTTTTTCTAGTAATTTTGCCAGGGAATTCTGGAAGTTCTATGGATAAAAGTCTTCTGGAAGTTCTATGGATATGAATTATGACAGAAGTTTCATCTTTGGTGTTCCATAGTTACTCTAGTTATTATAGTTTTTTATAAATTCTCTTTTTCCAAGTCAAGTCAAGGTCAATAACAATTGCACATTGTAAAAAAAAAGCTTAGGTAACCTCTACTTAAAATGAGTACTTCTTGAATTTCTGCTCCTTCTCTTTGAATGTCCCTTTTCTTTCTGTGTTTTCAGCACTCTCTTGGTGCAACGCTTATTTTCAGCCTCAAAGGCTGGGGTAGCTGGGACTGTTTTGCACTCTTTCCCAGCTTTTCTTTGAAATCTCCTTTCTCTGTGAAAATGCGTTGACAGATTCTCTCTCATGTGCCTTGATTTGCCAAGTGATACATGCTGCGAGTACCACTAAATGCCTTCATATCCGACTGTGCGAGAGCTTTCTGGTATTATTTGCTTATGCATATACAACTGTTTGAAAAATTAAGCATGTACAGGCATATTGTTGCGATCTGGCCCTGGAGCAATGAAGTTGTTGTTCTGAGTTCAGTACAGAGTGATGGTACCCTGCCAGCTGAAAATCTCATCTTCAGATTTTTTTCATCACGCTTTTGTGTCTGTAGCGGAAGCCTGGTGAATTAGCCTCTCATAGGAGCTGCTTTTAGGTGTTGCAGGTTGTGCCTTCCATTTTTTCCTTGAAGTAACAGGATTTTGGAGCAGCAAGCCTGCTGACCTGAGCAACTTAAAGCTCAGTCAAGGGTATTTTTCCTTTGTCAGCACAGCACAGTTAAGGATATGTGTCAATGAAGAGAGTCCCCGTGGATAACTCGGTTTCTAGGATACAGCGTAGGTTCTGTTTTAATTAGACAGCTACTCTTGTCTTCAGGCTCTGTCACTTCATTGCTTGTAGAGATTTTATAGTGATAATGCAGTTCAAGAAGTAAAATTATTTTGTTTTAAGGATGTATTTTTTGCTTGTGTGGAAAATGCCACTCACTGATCTCTCTTATCTGCGCTAAAAAAGAGGCTAATAGAAATTTAATTGGTCTTTTCAAAAGCTTCCAGGATCTGCATTTTGGTGGACACTGCAGTGTTGAGTATAAACATAAAGCTTTTCACTAGTCATTCAGTTGAATGAAAACTGACACTGGCTGTTTAGAGACTAAAAATCAAGTTGTTGTGCAGAGAGCAATTAAAAAGGAAAAAAAAAAAGGAAGTGGGGGGGAAGGAAAGCTTTCCCATTTGAAAAATGTGACCTGGTTATCCCGATGAGCAAATCAGATGAGAGTTTTTCTTAGAATTAACATTTGTAAAGTCAATTCAAGTTTGTGTGTACTTTATCTCTAACATATGGCTTCCCACACAATGATGTCATGTACAGCTAAGTGCCAAAAAAAGCGTGAATGCTCCCAGCAAAAGCTCCCCTTTGAACTAGGATTTGATTTGCGGTTTCTGTGCCTGTGTGCGTGGCCAGACCGCCGGTCACGTTAGAGCACCACGAAGTCACCGCTGTCCTCAGCTGTGGCTGATGGTCTGGAGGAAGGCACAGTGGCCATGGAAGGCTTCTCTGTTAGAAACATCTACTTTTCTCCGCTTTGAGATGTTGGAAAGAGTGTGAATTGTCATGGCTCATTTGCTTCCGAGGAGTTCTAGCTCAGCTCGAGGCATCTTGGTGCTGTCAGAGCTTCATGCAGTTCCACCAGTGAGGGTTTCTGTATCCTTGGGGTTTGCAGGTACTGTAAAGAGCTTCATGCTGTTCCATCAGTGAGGATTTCTTTATCCTTGAGGTTTGCAGGTGCTGTGAGAGCTTCGGTTCCACCAGGGAGGGTTTCTGTATCCTTTGCAGGTGCTGTGAGAGCTTCATGCAGTTCCACCAGGGAGGGTTTCTGTATCCTTGGGATTTGCAGGTGTTGTGTAGGCACAACAAACTGTGCATGGGCTTTGTTCCCAGCCCACTTCTTAGCTGAGTCATGGTTTTCCAAAGGTTGTAATAATGTTTGGGAGGTGGATCTCACTGTGTGCTTGTGTTTATGGAGTGCAGGGTGTGGTGGCTCACTCTGACCCCCTCGGAATGTTCTCCTGCCCTTAGTGCCCGATCTGGTGATCTGCTTGTTACCTTTTGTTCCAAAAAGCTTCCCTTGGGTTGCACGGTTTTTTGATCTCTTTCATGCAAAACAGAATGTGTTACAGTGGTGTGAAATAAAGAGAAGATGCAGATTTTTTTTCTTTTAGTCTACCCTTTACTGTAAACTGCTACAGGGTCCTGTTCTGCTTCAGCAGTGGATATGTTAGGAAGATTACTGGATCAGAGCATAGATCTCGAGTTTTCTCCTGAGCTCTTCATGCAGTGGAAGTTGGAATCTCATTAACATGATGGTTACCAGCAAGTATCCTAAAGGAAATTTTGAGGGTGGCTTTAGTATTGGAGAAGGAAGAAAATGTCAATGCCAGTGGCTGGTGTTACAGGTTTATTAGCATTTGTTGCCCAATGCAAGAGTTCATCAGGATTTTATGATGTATTTTTGGACTGGACTATGAAATGCAGTTTTAGATTCTTTCTTTACAAAACCTTCACCATCTCTGCTGGCCAGCAAGCACAGGTTTATCTCTGCCCCTTTGTGCTTTGTGGCACGTTTTCTCCTCATACAGAGATGGGAGCTTGTGCTTATTTCTGTGCAGGAGGAGGAGATTCTGCACCTGGGCAGCAGCTGACACAGCTGTGCATGTGGGTGAGGAATGACTTTAGATGTTCCTCTTCTTTTTCGGCTATGTATTGAAACCTGAAGCATGTAAAAGTGAGCGTGTGTGTACACAGGCACTCACTTTGCCTGCTGCTTCCTAGTAACACTTACTTTTCTCGTAATACAGATTTTTCTGTCATGAAATTTTTTCATCAGCTGCAGTGAGAAAGAGGGCCAAGACATAGCATAATTTTTCAATTTCTTTACTTTCTTTTAGTCTTTCAGGTGGCACAAGCAGTTTAATTAGTTAAAATTCATAAGTGCATCTGGTAAATGATGAGAGATTATCGTTTGCAGTAAGAAAATCAACATCTTTGAGAAAGAACTTTTGGGACTCCGGATGGTTTGTGTCCCTTGCTGCCCTGAGGGCGCACTGGGCAGGGGTGCAGCATATGCTCCAGGGAACAGAACCTTCCAAAATCTGCCGGGAATCTCCTCCTGCAAAGGAGCTGTGAGCTGGGGCTTGGGAAGGGAGGGACAGTGCAGGCTCCCATCCCCTCCTCTCCCTGGCTTTTGTGTGCCAGGGGTCATTATTGTCACTGTTCAATCCATGCTTAATGCCTCCCAGAGAAGAAAGCAGACAGCTTTTCATCTGCACGTGCTTCTGTGACTGGTATTTTCCTACAAGCCAGACACCTAAGAAATTTAGTTAGAGGCTTACACAAGGGAACTGTATAAATTTTTTGCAGTGACCTAATGCATACAAGCTCTTTGGTGGAAGCTGAACTAAATGCTGTTAAATAAATTAGGAAGTTATTAAGTGTTAAGCTGTAGGAGGAAGAGTTATGCTTTTTTTCAGATACATTTTCATCTATCATTCTTTCTACCCTTGGGTGGTCTCTAATCCTACACTGTATTCAATTTCTTACTTTCCATTTCTTGAAGAAAAAGTTAAAATATATGTTATTAAAAGCTTCCATTAAATGGGATATGCTACTTCATCCCATAATCAGGGAGCTGTTTAAGTGGTGAATATTCCAAGTGAGCTCATAGCTTTAATTTTAATGATTTGGGAGCTGCTGTTATGTAGTTAGTTAGGAATGTTACCATAATATTTGGAATGTATGTAGAATTGATTGCCTTTCTACCTAAAATGCATCAGTATGAAACAATGGGCAGCAATAAAAGAGCATTTTTTCTCCTTACCTGAAAAAGAAAGCTACTAAAATTTAATTTTGTTGGTCATTGTGTTAGCACACAGATGACTTTTTTAATAAGTGATACATGTTTTGAACTGTTTTGCTGCTAGTCTGCTGGCATTTTCTGTTGTTTGCAAACTTTATTAGGCAATACTTAGTTTCTCAAAAATAATAGAATGAAAATTACTAGTTCTGTTCTTAAGTTTTAGTTTTTTATCACAGGTAAAGATTTCCCATGCTTGTTGTCATGCCTGTACCTGTCTATAATTTAACATCTTGATAATACAGAAAATGACTGATTTTTTAGTAAAAACTGGGAATTGTGGTAGCGTACAATTGCCATAGCTTAGTAGCAGAGTGCAGCAAAGTGATGCAACTTTCTTTAAAGTCACGAGACATCATCAGTGGCAGAGGTGATCCTGCATTTCAAAAAGATCCTGCATTTAAAAAAGACATGGATGTATATTTGTTATAAATAAAGAAAATATAAAACCATATTAATATTATCTATTATCTGTTATTACAAATATATATTTGAAACATCCTTTTTTTTCTTTATTACAGGTTATAGACCAGACATTACTTTTTAGCACTGCAGCTACAGGAAGGACGCAATCTGCATCCCTCTAATTGCTTTCTGGAAAAATGACTAGTCTAGTTCCTGGTTTATGAACACGTGTAGTTTTCTGGCAAGCAGACGTGGTATATTTTTGTCACCAAAGAAGTCTGTGGACTGCAGCAGTCCTTTGCTGTAGTCGTGAGAAAATGCTGTCCTTGCCGAATTGACACGAATCTGCAGCATCCTTAGCAGGGCACAGCCGTGGTTCTGTAAATACAGATTTGGCGGTTGGAGGGGTCACTCTGTCCATGACAGGTTTCATTAGTTGTGAATTGCTTGTGACTCCTACCCATTTGGAGGGGCAGCAGGAGCAGCCTTGGTCACCCCAAGGCCACCAGCAGATTTCCTATGTTATCCCTCCTCCCGCGTCCCAGTGTCATTGTCTGAGCTGTGCCGTTGTACTGGTGCCATCTGTGACTCCCGTGCCCCTGCCACTAGTGCTTGCCTTTCCTCGCCTTGCCGTGGCTTGGGATCACAGCTTTGGGATCACAGCTTTGTTCCCTGAGCTATCTGTTCTTTCTCATCACGTTATCAGCCTGGCGGAGTTTGGCTTGTCTGATGCGCGCCCGTCCCCGCGTCCTCTGAACAGAACGGGAACCGTCACCCGCCAGCAACAGCTGTGCAAACAAACAAGTCAGCGTTGATATTCATCAATAGCTTCGTGCAGCCGTGCCATTGAGCTGCACCAGAACATGTGCAGCCTGTCTGCTTCCTTTGTCCCACGGTGCAGCCACATCGGCCACTCCGCGCTGATGAGGCCGATTGTCATGCCGTGCTGCGCCTTCTCCTCCTTCCCTTTTTTCCCTTTGCTTTTCCTGCCTCTTTGTGGGCTGTCTGGCTGCTCCCAAACACATCTGCCACGCGTCCCATCTGCTCTCCCGGAGAGGCACGCTCGGCTCTGACAAGCGCTATTCAAGTGGTGCACTGTTCTGTGGAGCTGACAGAAAACACTAATTTGTATTATTAATGGCGTATCACTAGTGCTCCCTGCTTCTAAAACACTGAGCAAAGTAAACAGTGTGGGACATCGACTCATGAACTTGCTGGTGAGTTTTTTCAAAATCCTGCATGCGTAGGTGGATTTTTCCCATTCCACTTACCTTAGGTAATGCTCTTACCTTGTCTTACAGCTTGCAACTTTTTCAAGACACTGTGTTTTCCTTCAAGAAATGAAACATTCATTTCAGAAGTTGTGTTCTTTCCTTCCTGGCATCAGTAGCAAGGTTCTTTACGTTAAGAGGCAAGGCATGAGTGTATGATGAAATTACTATTTACTGTTCCTTTGTCTTTCAAGAAAAAAATACCAGACTGTAAAAAAAAAATTTAAAAAACATATTCTAAAGTCAGAATTTAAAGTCTTCCCTGTTCTGCATATCTGTTGGACAGCTTAGGGTTGTGCACTTAACTCTTCAGAACATATTTTCTGTGACATTTATTCACTTCCAGCAGGATCTTGCCATGTGACAGCTCCCTTGTCAAGTTGAACAAAAATGCAGGGGCTCTCTGTGGGTGAAGGAAGGAGATGGTATGCAGCACAGGCATGGATAGGCACTAGGGTTGTTTTTGTGGAATCACCTCTAGCTTTGAGTCAGGGATGTGATACCTGATCAAAAGTGCAGCTACTAATTAATATTAGTATTCAGCTCTGCCTGGTCATACTCACTGCCAGCTCTATCAGCTCCACGTTTACCATGCTCATTGTTTTGAAGCTGTCACAGCTGCCTTGTGTACTGCTGCCGGGATTTACAACATAAAGCTGTGATGAGCAAGGAGTACTTTCTCTGTTACTGTGTTTGTGTGCAATGTGGAATTCACCCTGAGCAAGGGTTAGGTGTCCAAAGCGTGACCAAGGTGGGCAGGATTTTACAGGGCTGGCTAAAAGGAACTGTGCATGCATGCAGGGAGAGAAGTGATTCATTTTGACAGTGTTTCATAGCCTTGGAAGTCTTTTCCTTTAGTAACTCTTTGCTTACTCAAAATGTCATAAAGAGAAAAGTAAAGGTTGGAAGCGTAAGTCAAAGAAAGAAGTGAGCCCAGGGAGGCTTCTAGCAATGAAAAAGTAAAATTGTTGAAAAACTTCTGGTCAGCTAGCAGAGCTGGATCAGGGTACATTTTGGTTCTGTGCTTCTTAGAGACTGCTTTGTCTGGTACTGATGTTAACTCCATGTGAAAGCTGTTATTCCATGGTGGCTGCACTGTTCTGCACTGTGTCGTGTTCAGGCACCTGACCTCTGGTGAAGAGGTTGAGGATGGACTTGTTTACTTGTCTTACATAGCTTTTACAAGAGTGTTTTTTCTTTTCTTTTTTTCTTCACCTGAGAGTATTGTAAGGCAGCGTATTTTATCATCATACTCCAACTAAGCATCATAAACCTGGTAGTGCCTACAGTGAGTTTCAGGAGGAAAAAATTGATTGGGACTTCTTGAGAGAATAGTATCTGTTGTGCTGCAAAACATTATGCACAGAATCTGTTAAAAAAAAAAGAATATAATCAAGTACTCATTTGGTTAGGTGTGATTAGTAGTACAGGTATTGATTCTGACCATTAATTCTCATAATTGGGATTTTAAGAGCAGCACCTTCAAAATTTATCAAGTTGGTGTGTCAGCACTTGAAAAGTTGTGTCAAGGAGTTCAGCAAACAGTGCAGGGAGAAGAGAATAAGTACAGCAATTTGTCACCTCTGGAAAGTGGGGTTAGACAGTGGGAAACAAATAGGTGAGCTAGTCCTGCACGACTTCCCATGGGTTAGGGAGGTCAAGGCATCCTCTGCAGGGTTACAGATGTCGTTGCAGTTGAGCTGTGTGCTGTATCATTTGTCCAGCACTCCATACTGTGTGTGCTTGTTTTTATTTCAGCTGCTCCTCAGTGGTTGAACTGGATGCGATTCCTGCCCCCCAGCCTTGTTGATGTGTGTTGCCGGTAGGTTCCAGCAGCACTGCCCCTACACTCCGAGATGAAAATAGGATGATCAGGCATGATAGATAACTTAAGGATGAACCCTTTATGTGTACCCTTGAGCACTATTCTGCAGCAAAATTCTATGATTTCCTTTAATAATTCAGCTCTGAATGCTATTAATCCAGTCTTGACGTTTCAGAAAAGTACTCAAGCAGTAACCAACCTTTCTCTGCCAAACTCGTCTGTGGCTGGAAACCTGAGAATTACTTTTGTGAGAGGGGAGAGTATTTTGTTTGTTGAAATATGTGGTGACTTCTCAGCTTTTTCCCCTTTGTGTTTAAACCTGGCCATTACTACTTGAAGTCTGCAATCTGGAGGAGTGAAAACTTCTTATGAAGAGAGCAGTCCTGAAGGGGGCTGTGAATAAGGATGGCAATTGTATAATGAAGCAATTTGTCACTGACTGCTAACAGGCCAGACTTCAGATGAATGGTGGACAATGTAAATAACACGTTACAAACATGTCATGTTTTGTAATAATATGTTAGCAAATTCTTGTTGTTGATACCAGGTCCACATTTGCCTTCTAAAAAAGGGAACCCCTCTTCATCTCTTGCATCATTCATTTCTGATATGAGAGGAGGGATCTGGTCCATGAAACAGAGTAGATCTTCTAGTGACATTAATATTAAGAAATAATAAAACCAGAGGAAATTAAGTGATACTGCAGGAAAGCAGAACAGCTCAAGTGGTGTATGATTTTTCCCTGCATTGTTCCTCCTTACCCTTTCTGGTGTGTTTACTTTGTGGGACCATTAGCTGCCATGCACTGTAGCCTTGCACAGGTAAGACACAGACACTTCTGCACTTCCACAGGGCTCACCTGAGTGCTGCTGTAGAGAGATGAGTGACAGGACAGGAGCTTGTATGGTCCTGCTCATTTCCAGTGGAGTTTCTCAAGAAATCTTACTATTTCTGCTGACTTGCTTGTGGAGGTGTTTTACTTACTGGGACGCTTTGTCTTTGCCCTTGAATTCTGGGCAGTTGTCTTCAGAAATACTCTCTGTGAGGTTTGCTTATAGCGATCTTACTAGTTGTGCTCATCTGTTGTGTTTTGGGTTTTGTTTTTCTCTCTTCCTCTTGATTTAGATGAGAGATCCTTGGAAAAGCAGAATTTTTCCTTTTTCTCAATGGACTTGAAGGTGCATGAAAGCATATCAGGCAGCAGGACACAAACGGCCTTAGCCAAAAGTACTTTGGAGTCCCAAGAAAGTAATTTGCTTCAAACAGTTTTATCGTCAGTTACCACTTCCTTTGATGGGACTTTACTTAGCCAAGAAGAAACAGCCAGGATTTCAGAAGGGAGAAGTTCTCCGTTGGTAGATGTCTCTGTGACGAGCAATGAGGCATTCCTAAGTGATGATGAATTTGTTAGCTCCTTTTCAAAGGCACAGTGGACTCCTCCAGTGAAGTCTTTTGCAGTTTTAACAGACCGTCACTCCGTTAATACAGTAGAGCCATCAAGAGAAATGTTAGAAACTGTGTTGCTAACACCTTCATTATCTGTCCTTTCTTCACCATATGACATCTCAGAAACAGCACAGCAGAAGACTCCGTTGAGCACTGTCCCTGACCGCAGCTACACTCTTACAAAACTAAAGCCTTTTGTACCAGACCATGAAATGCTAACAGCAAGCAGAGACTTGCTGTTGTACCCTCCAAATACAGCTATTCCTTTCACTTCCATCCCTTCGGAGACGGGAGTTGTGGCACAGGAAAACATTAATGCAAGTTTAACGGCTCTGCCTTTTGGGGCTGCCGCAGAAGGGTCGCCTGTCCATCTCAAGCTGCTGGGTGACACCAGCCCTGGGGCCCCAGATGCCACAGCACCACGTGCAGACCTCTCTGGGGATGTTTACACCCCTGTGAGTAGCAGGGCAGCAGAACCTCTCAGTCGAAGGACCGACCCCACTCCAAGCATTCCCTGGGCCACGCCAGCTTCAGCAGCCAGTGCTGAGCCTGCTTTTTTTCCTATTAGTCTTCCACTTGTGTCTTTTCCTCTTGATTCAGCTGCCATTTCCGTGAACTCTAATACAGTTCTTAATGCCAGCCTGTTTACACGAGAATTCTCCACTACAGCACCAAATTTGCCTGCTGGTTCAGAAATACTGAGTCAATCAGAGCTTGTCAGTGAGCTCAAGAGTCCTGTGCCTTTCACGAGATCATACTGTCTGTATTGTGACTCCGTTTCACTTCTGCCAGAAGCAGGCTTTTCCCCAGAGCATGACATGGGCTCAGGCGATGATGCTGAAACTTTGTCCATCAAAGCCTCTGAAGTACTAGGCATAACTCCATTTACAACTATAATTACTGATGGGTATGAATTAGAGGAACCTACACCTGAGATTTTTGATACTTCTTTCCCGTCAAGACCAGTTGTTCCACTTTCTTCAAGACTCGCAGAGATCCCTGATTCAAGCCTGTTTTTATTAAGCACTACAGACACTAGAACAGCTATAACAATATCTCCTTCCTATCATCAGCTCCCTGGGGAAATGTCACTGAACATCTCTGTTTCCCAGACCCTCCCTGTCCTGGAAACAATTTCATTGACTCCAAGCAGTCATGTAGAGCTTCCTGGTGCCACCACTGTTCTGTTGGACTCTACCATCATCCCAAGTGAGCCAGTACCATCATTTGCAATCAGTCAGACAGCCTTGCTGGAATTGCCAGAATTAATGCCATCAGAATCTGTGTTTTTGCTTGGCAAGACATCTGCAAGGGAGGAACTGTCATTAAATATCTCAGATTTTCCATCCAGTATTTTATCAGCACCGTTTCTTGTTGAATCTAGCTACTTGTCTTTATCATTGACCATGCTAACTTCTTACTCTGTCATGCAAAGTGATTTATCAACACTCTTACCTCAGACCTTGTTGACTGGGACATCAGCACTTTCTGAGGATGTTACCAGCTGGGACTTGGCTACCACTGTCAGCTCTGCCACTGACACTGGGGTTTCTCAGTTACATCTTGGCCAAACATCATACTTTTATTCAAATGCATCATCCCTTCCAGATGCACAGGTTCCTGAAATAACGCCATCGTCAGATTTTCACTCAGAGTCATCTGTGTTTCTGGAAGCATCCTCGGTACTGCCAGTGGGCTCTGAAGTTGTGTTTACCTCAGCTGCCACAGGAGCTACCTCTCAGTTGGAGCCTTCCCTCTCCACCTCTCCCTCTGTGGTTCCTACCCTGGTGCTGCCCACTTCCACCACCCAGTCTGTCACCAGCAGCATCTTGCTCAGTGAAACAGATCTGATGTCTTCGTTTACTACCTTGCCAGCAACTCCTGTCTTAACTGTACCTTCAACTCTACTTCCGACTGCTCTGGGTCCTGATGAGGATATTGGTGCTACAGTTAACCCCACGCTGCTTTTACCATCTCGCAGCAAGGGCAGTGCCCCCACAGCCCTTCCTCCCGCAGACCCCGACAATGTCGTGTCAGAAGGCGACACCATCAGCATGATGCCCTTCCCTACGGCGTCTCTGCCTGTGACCTCGTCCTTTGCTCCCACACAGCTTCCTCCGGCGGCCAGCCCTGCCCCTGGATATGAAATTCCATCAGGAAGCAGTGGAACTGCTGGTGCTGATGCATCAGCTCCTGCCACCACTGTCACCAGTGCTCCGGGCAGCTTGGGGACATTGTCATCCACCCCTCTGGGGACCACTACTCCGTCTGAACGGGTGGTTGTGACTTCTGCCGTGACTACTACCAGGCAGCCGTATGTCTGCGACATCACCGTTCCCGACCCTTACTTAGTCACTGCAGGTAAGATATTGCCAACATTTTCGTTTCAGTTTTTTTTGGAAGGCACTTTAATGTGACCCCCTACCTAAACTGCAGATTTTGAATTAACTAAGTGAACCTTTTAAAGAAAACACAGTGTAAATTTAGACAACGAGCTGCAAAAGCATCTCTTTATCATTTACTGTTAAAAATAATATCATTCACTTGAACAAAGTCCATTGATGTATCAAGTTACAAATACATTAAGCTGCGCAGAGAATGAAATTGTCTCCTAAAACTGCTGATGCATATGCACAAGTGTGCTGAGTTAGAGGCTGCTTTCTCATTTCATCAGTTGTAAATGAATGTTACTGTCATGGTACTGTTCTGCCAAACTGTTAAATGTTCTGACTGAGTAAGTTTCTCCTTTCAGTTGTTGCTGCTGTTTGTTACCTGCATGTGAGGTAATGTTGTAATATGTAAGAGGAGAATTGATTTAAAAAACGTTTGGGTTTTGCTGCCATTTTTATAATTTTTCCTTACTAGCTTATGTTTGTATCTTGCGTCCTCCCATACTTACCTTCAATTGGATTTGGTGTGTTTGTAACCAGAAAAAGTGACATTAGTGTGTTTCAAAATTAATTGTCTTAGCATCTGTGTTTGCTTTTCTGGTGTTTTCCTGCCTCTTCCTAGCTTGTTAACCAAACAATACCAGCAAACTAATCCAGGGCAGCTGCAGCAGGGCTGCATTTTCATGGTGAGCAATATATTTTACCCTTAAGATTTAGTTGTAAGAAATAAAGCAGAGTAAGCACAATCTCATCTTCCAGATATGTAGGTGATCTAGCTATGCTAGTGATGAGGAAGAATTTTTTTAAACGTGTAATTTGAGTAGTTTTGTAGGCAAGTTACTGATGGAAAGTAATCCAGGATGACAACACAACACTTTCCAGTTGTTTGCTTAACCCACAGTCGCCGTGTCAATTGTGACTGTAATAGACATGACATCCATTGGGATGTGGGGATTTTAAAGCTCTTTCTTACTCTATGGATATCCCTTTCATTAAATAATGGCATGTTTGTTTACTTTTTATTTAAGGGAAAAGTAGATGCATATTTTCTGTGGTTTTTTCCTGACCTTCTGTGCATTCCATGTGTTGCCTACAAAACTTTTAACTGCATTGTGACAGCAGACTCATTCACAAGTCAGACTGAATATGCTGCTGTTTTCCCATGTGAATGCCTCAGTGGCTCTTTAAAAGTTTGTTTTATTAGAATGCTAAAGACATTAGATACGAAAAAACAAAACAAGAGAAAGAAAATAGGCTTATAGTTCTTAAACTTTACAGTCAGTCACTTTTTAGGATACAGTCACACCTTTGCCTGGGTCCTTGTCATTCATCTTACCTGTTTGATGCAGTTGATCTCGCTGCCTGCTTTTTCATGCATTGCACAATTGAAAATGCAGCTTTGAATCAAAACCCAAGAGATGAAGCTAAAATGTATTTTCTGACTGACATTAATTTCTAGTGCTGGCCCGAAGAGCTGTTCTACGAAATGTCAGTGAATCCATCAGAAAAGTGCTCAGAGTTCAGTTCAGGAGATCAGTAGAGCTAGAGGTAAGTGGTATGAAGAGTCTACAAGTACTGTTTGATCAATGTAATGCAATAAAGTGGGTTTAGTTCAGAAGCTAAAATAGTGATTCAGATAGTCCATAGATAATGTTTCAGAGAGACCCTTATTTTAACTTAAATGTTAGTCATGTTTTGGTTGTTGGTTTTTTTTTTTTTAATGTGAATGCGATGTAAAATTTTTTACTTTTAGAATGCCATCATTTTCTAGGACAGACCTTTCTTGGTTTTGCCAGAGGTGAGCAAGCAGTGTCCAGACTCTACTGCTCACCTCCTTTGGCTGGTGAATTGAAACTGAAGAACTTTTACCCTCCAAAATACCTGCTAAGCAGTTCTGGGTGTTCTGCTAGATGATTATATACTTAAGACTTTAAACAAAGCCTTCTGCACAGCCTTGTGCTATTTTATGTTATAAGTGAGGCCATCAACACTTGCAGGGGAGGTGGTAGAATCCCAAATACCTGATTTGGCAGACGAAAAAGGCAGGGGGAAAAGGATCAGGTGTGCAATAGTAAGATGTTATTTTTATGGCTGCAGGTGGGTGTAACTCCTGTCCTTCCCCCCCTTCACAGGAATAGTTATACTCTTGGGTTTTTCTGAAAGCTTTCTCTGCTTTGATATTCAAGGAATCATCTTTGAACAGTGTTTCAATATTGTTTTCTGACTTCCCAGTGATTGTCTGGTTGATGTCAGGTTAAAGGCTCTATTCCCCACCCCTGTCTCAAACTCTCTGTCTGAGAGGGAAAGACTGTAGGGGTAGCTTGGGGGTACCTTTGTTGTATAATCCGACACTTCAGTGGTGGGAACAAAAGGAAATATTTCAATGGAATTACTGGTGTAGATGAGGTTCAGCTGCACTTGCAGTTTTGCACGTCTGTATTCATCTACTTGTCATAGCCCAGCACCACATTATCTTTTCTGACTCAGTGATCTCATTTTCATTTTGTGGTTAACTCGAGTAGCAGTCTGAATGTTGAATATAACTTGCATTTCTCCATGCACAGAATCCTTTGGTGCCTTTAACTTTGGCATCTCCCGTAATCACTGCATTCAGTAAATAAACAGCTCCTGTCTGATGTTTGAGGATGTACATCTCTACTACTCAGTCAAGATGGGAGTGTTATAAATTCCTGCCAAACTTCAGCTACAGTGAGCTGCCTCTGTAAATTATGTGTAGTTTATGTCCTTTTAGCAATACCTGCTCATGAGCTATTTAGATTTTTTATATATATAAGAGATTTTTCTTCTGGTTTATGAATTATACCCTCAGATTTCGCAAACTGGAATAGTTAAAAAGAAGTCAGGTGTTCGTAATGATAGAATCACACTTAATTTTCAGTGACCTTACACAGCTCAGTAATATGGAAGTGCTTAACCTTCTTAATATTAACAGCAGTAAGACAAAACTAATTGCTAAATATTTGAAGGTTAATTGGAACAAACATTTGATGTCTTGCTTTATATTTTTCCCTTTAAATTCCTGCCTTTCATGCCTACTGTTGTCTTGTAAAGCTCTCAGTAGGAGAAGCTTCCAACAAGTCCTAAGGCTTCTCAGAAGTATCTGTTTTTATAAATAATGCAGCTAGTCCAGCTTCATTCTTTTGAAAATCTTTTTTTATCAAAAGGAGAGACATCTTTGCTGAATCAGTTTTGCTTATTTTATGCTCGAATGCTTCTATCATATGGGGTTTGCACTAAAAATAATCACTAGCAAATGTCTTCACCTCTGTGGAATACTAACAAAACTTATTTTGAAGAAGAGCTGTATATAATAGCAGTATGTTGAGTGGTGATGTAATGCAATATTTTAAGCAGAATTTGTCTATCTTGCTAAACTTAATTAATCAAACAGACGTGGTTTTTGTTAGTCGAGAGTACCTAGAAACCATGTGTGTGTTTGCAAGTTATGGTGAAGCTGTGCACTTCTCGAAGCTGCTTTTTTACTGTGTCTCTTATTACAGCTCACAGATGTTCCCTTGCTGTGATGTAATGTACAGTAAATCAGGAGACAGTCTAGTTAAACTGAACTTTGTAGTAATGTATGCTTTAAAAATAAAATCCATGGCAGTGATGGCTATAACTGCTGCTCACTTTAAATAGGAACCAAGTTTAACAGTGAAAGGAGGATTAAAATGGTTTTTTTTTCCCCTCAACTTTTTCAGTTGAAACTGGTCTCATTTCAAGCATTGTGAGTTGTTGAAGTGGAAAAAAAAGAGGAGGCAGGATCCTGCCAAATGAAAAATACTTTCGTCAATTTTTTCCTAGAAAAATCCTTACAGCAAAGTGAGAATAATCAAAAATTTTAAAGTTTTTTCCAGTTGATCTCAACATATTACATCTGCAAAAGAGTAAGACCCCACTGTCACACAGAGAGTAATTTTAGTCGATTTTCTGTAATGTAAAGCTTGTGACACTCGGGTAAGATCTGTTAGACAATGTTCTCTTGACTTGACTTGCACTGGGGTGTGAAATAAAATAGTGTTGGCAGTGACTCACTGCCAGGACCCCTGGTGCCGTTAAGTTCATGCCAACAGGAAAAGGGTTTTCGCCAGCCTCATTTGTGCTTGGAAATTTTCTCATGCATTTTAACATTTTTACCTTAGCCACTTAATTGTTGTATTTAATATGGTTTTGGGGGTGTGTTCTTAGCCTACTGGTTCCTCTAATCCCAAATCCGTGAACTCTGCCTCCAAAATAAGGCGTTCGGTTCATTGCCAGGTAAATGCTTTTTTCAAAGATGACACCTTGTGGACTTACACTGGCTTCATCACTGTTTCAGTGCTGCAGAATTTCAGGCTGGTACTGCTGAGGTGTGTAAAACCAGGGAGAACTCTTGCCTCGGGATCCTACAGTGCGTAGAAGCAGCAGCTATGTTTTATTTTTAAGACCTGTGAGCCTTTGTAGCCTTTCTTCAGGAAGTTCAACACCCTCTGCAGGCTCTTTATGGGATTCTTAATAAGGTGGTGGTGAGGAAATCAGTTGTTGATGCTTTCTGCCAGATGTTTACACAGCAAAATACAGTGGAGTGTTGGTGTGGATTAGGTTGTGGGAAAGGTGCATCTGATCAAGTATTTTAGCTGATAATAATCAATAGCAAATGCTTAGGAAACATCATAAGGGACAGAGAAAGAATACAGTGATGTTTTTCCTAAACACTCTTCTATCGTCTATTAAACTGAGGCTTAGAAACTTTCTGTACTGGACGTGAGAGTAGCTTGGAATGAGACAGGTTGTGTCCTGGAAACTGCAGAGCTGTGTCAGTCATTGCACTTTGGAGCAGGGATAGCTTAATTTGAGGTGTTCGAAGAGTTCTCTGCTCCTACTAAAGGCTTCTGCTTTTGTGATGGGAGTGGCTCCAAAGTGCACATGGAGTTTTGTGTGCTTCTCTGGCTTTCTGGCCCAAGGTGTTACGGTAAAAAATTTGTACTTTTTAATATAAGAAATCTGTACTTGTGTACTTTAATCGGGACACTCTAAAGTGTGATGGTTGATCTAACTAATTTGTTAGCATCTTGCTGTCCTGGCAGCAGAGGTGAAACATCCAAGAGAAGGTTGGATGGATGGCTGGGTCTGTGAGCCATTAGAGCTCTGCCAGAGCAGCTATTCTCATTCATGAGTAATGAATCCAGAGTCAGGAGCTGTGCTCATCTATCCTACATAGCTTTGGAGACTTCTCCATGAATTAGCTTGCAGACAACATCGTGCTGTCATGGGGCTGTTATTTCTGTCATGTGGATTAGCCTCTAGAGAGCTAATTCTAGACAAGCCTGCAATATCTCAAGCAGAAATCGCTATTGTTTTGACTTGTAGTGGTTCTAATCTGCCTACCTCAAAATTACTCTTAAAAGTGGATTTTTGTTTTGGATATCCATTCTGGAGTTGCTTTGGTGATGCAGTGAAGCACAGAAGGGAACCAGTGTTAGCTTTTAGGATGAAAAAGTTAATTCCAGGGTGGGCTTGTTTCCTGGAGTCTGTGGTGCAGCAGAAACAGTCAGAGATGGAGGCAGCTGAGCTGGTTATCAGAGGTTTGCTTTCGTGTCTGAAATACCCAACTTGAGTGCATAAGTATATGCTGGCCTCTCTTCCTCAGCATGTATTGCTTTAGAAATCACCAGCAAATTGTTGCTGAGATTTGTAATTCTAATTCCTCTTTTTCTTGCCTTTTAAGTAGTCTCATTTGCAAGTAATGGGCAATTTTTCTTTTGGCATGTGTTACCCATTTTAACTGCTGTTTCCATTTGACAAACTGAAGCTACAGAGATTATTTCATCATGAGATAAAAGAATAAAATTTCAGATAAGAGGAACTGAAAAGAGCTGTGCACATTATTCATATCAAACAAATTTGAGTTTTATGGATCTAAAGACATTTAAAATAAAAGTTGAATGTTGCATATATTTGTGGGCTAAGAGGGAAGAAAGGCATAATGAGCAGCATAGATTATTTTTCTCATTTCCTTCTGCTGCTGAGGTAGTTTCTTCTGGTGAAGATGAGCTCTCTGAAATGCATGCTTTTCAGAGGACAGGAAAGAGCTGCTTGCTGTCTCATCTCACCAGCAGTTGCCATCACTTTACCCAACTGCAGAAATACCAACAAGGAACATGTGGGTCGCAGTTTTAGTGGCACTGGGCTTTTCTATGAGGCTGATCCTGAAGATGAAGTTATCTAACACATCCCTTCACCAGCACAGCATCTGCAAGGTGCTGGCAGCTCTTCAGCTGAGAGAAGAGCTCATTTATCAGAAACTTTGGGTCTCTGCTTATATTATTTATCTCTGAGGCCATCATGTTGGACATCCCAAAATACTTTAGAAGTGTGACTGCCACAGGCAAATAAAGCAAACTGGGGGAGTAAACCAAAAAGGAAGAAAGTAATGGTGGGGAAACAGGTGTTCCTGATATTGAGAGAGTTTCTCTGAGGGAGGGAAGGCACTGCAATATGTTTAAATAAATAAAAGCCTCCAGTTTGTTCCTACTTAGGTGACTGAGAAATGATGGATAAGAGTGTCTGCATGGTTCAAGGTTTATATTTAACTTGCAATCTCATTTCTTTTACATGATGTCTAAGGCTCCTCAGGGTTTTTAAGGAGACTCAAAGTCAGGACATGAATTGGAAGAGGAGAATTGCAATGTGGTAATTGTGTTGAAACAGGCAGATAGAAGTGTTCCCTGGAAGAAAGTTTCTTGAGTGTGAAAATTATATCCCAAGAGCATAGGTTATGTGTGTTTTACTCCTTGTGTGCCACATACGAATGGTTTAGGATGCATTCTCTATGCAGTGTATGGCTGAAATGCAGAAGCTATGCAAGCAGTTCAGTAAGCGAACAGGAATTCTGTATGGGAAATGTTATATACACCAGGGAATGCAGGCAAAGGGGGTGGGGATGTGATAAATCAAGAAGTGGTGAGATGGGTGTGTTGTGCTGAAGAGATTCCAGTGGGTGCAGCTGGCACAGGGGAGTTGCCTCTGATGCACTGGAGCAGAGGCTGTGAGGCACAGCACTTGTGTTTATGCAAATAAAGATTGCATTTTCCTACCTCTTGATGAGGTGTCTTTGAACTGCATGGGACTGCAGGTCTAAAATGTTGCCAAATTTAACATTGAAGTGTTTGGGGTTTTTTAATTTCTGATTTTTTTCTTTTTCTGGTAGGTTTATAAAATTTCCCCCAAATTTGCTTTCCTGGTGACATCCGGTCCTTTTGTTTACACGGCAATAGCTGTCATAAACGTGCTTGTGAACAGCAGTCTTCTTCGTGGTGAGGCCCCCCTGATCCTCTCAGTGCACCCTTCTTTCACTGTGCCAGACAACAGATTCCAAGTTCAGACAGGTGAGTTCTTCCTGACACACAGAGGGAAGGTAGCTTTGTATTGATTCATACTTCTTGTGATGTGAGGTTGAGTCAAAACCCTGTGTTCTACTGTGAATCTTGATTCTTGTTAATGAAATAATTTACAGGTCCATGGCAGAGCGGTGATAAATTGTAAACAGTTAACTCCGTAATTTCATGATTTTTTCCAGGATTTTTTTTTGTATGTTTTAAAATAGGTGTGCTGTTCTTCTTGCTTCTAAAGGTGAGAAGAGAAAAAAAAAAAGCATGAAACATTTATTCATAAAATCGCAGTGCAGCTACTTTGTAATGCTGGTGTCAATTTCAGATTAAATTTATGTTAAAAACTACCTTTTTGTGTTGTCGTGATCTAGGAGAATCGGTGAGCAGGAGGATTGATTGCTCATGTATAATGTGAGCAGGAGGATTGCTGATGTAGCGTTCAGCTTTCCATGGCTGCTGTATTGCAGCAGTTTACGCAAAGCTTATGACTCCTAATAATCTACAGCAAAATAGTGCCCATCTAATAGATTTTGGGAGTCAGTGTTGTCATTTAAAACCTTCTTTGGGCTCTGTTTGCATGGTGAAAATGCCTGCCTGGTTGGCTGACTGTGTAATGAGGTAGTAGTGACAGGGACTGAGCATGCAGGCAGAGTTAATAAATGTCAACATGGTACTTTTGTTCAGGTGCGTTCCGTGTGCTGTTTATGCTCTGTTAATAATTGTATGGCAAGACATCACTCTAATGGTGCAGGTGTGATGTCTTTTTCCACTGCTAAACATGGTTATGTGGATAGACTGTAGATGTATTTTTGGGTTTTGAACCTTGTATAACATTGCTATTAGGGTCTGCTAGCTAACCATAGCATTTCTTTGGGTAAGACTGTATCTGGAAATCCACATTGTGCATATAGTTAAGGTCTGTGTGCCTGATTACGTTCCTCTACACTCACTCTTTCTCTCTTGTGCTCTTTCTTTTTCTCTTCTGAACTTAATTTATCTAAATTTAAAAGATAGCTTACTAAGTGTTTTGAAAGTATTAGACCAATACTAATGTGCATTGATGGACCCAATATGTAGTCTTCTAGCCAAGCTAAATACTGTATTTCAGGCTACAAGAAAGAGATATTTGTTGCTTTTGTCCTGAAGATTTTCGTGGATTGGTTGGGTGCTAAGGATTTCAGTGTGGCCAATTCGGTGGTCAAGTTAGGTGAAGTCAGCCACATGTGTATAGTGAAGGTCTTTTAGTATGCAGAAGGAAACAGTATTTTGTCACTAGTATCTTTCAGAAATTTAATTACTGCTCCAGCCAGTATTAGTGAGTAGAGAATTTACTGCAGCAAGACAAAATTTTTTACTATATACTTTTTTACTATATTTTATATATATATAGTGTATATATATAATAATATCTATAATGTTTTATATTTTTTATAGTTATATATATATTTTACTATATTTTACTATATTTTATATTTTTATATTTAGTATTTTTACTATATTTTTAGCTGGTGTTTTGCTGAATGTGTCCTGAGCTTCATGGAAAAAGAAAATGATAGCCCTGTGAATTCTGCTGCTTGTTTTGTTCTCTCTCATGGAAATACTTTTTTGTAGGAATAATGTTTGCCCTTTGCTTTCAGTGCTTCAGTTTGTACCTCGAAATGTGGATATTAGGTTCTGCAACTTTAGCCAGCGCATTGAGAAAGGGCTGACAATGGCATTCCTGGAGGTGACCAAACACCAGGAGTTCTACAACTTCACTGTGCAGGTAAGAAGATGAGCATTTTTTGTGTCTGTCCCTTTTTTCCCCTCACCTTTGGTTGTCCTGTGTTTCATCCAGACAGTAAAATGAGTGAGGTGTTCTCTGCCTGTCACTTGCAGTCTAGATCATGTAGAACTATGCAACTTTGTCGTGAAGTCAGTTGGTTTTTTCCCCCCTACAAAATAATGTGGCACCACATATCCCTCTGTTTACAAGCTTTTTCAAAAACTGATCCAAGATGATGATTTATATTATTGAATATGATAGAGTTTATAATTTTTCAAATAAAAACTGTTCCAACCCTTACCAAAGTCACTCCCATCACAGTTTACTATAGAAAAGGAAGGTGTGATTATAAAGTTTTTGTTGGAGGAAAACTTTCATTGCCCTGCTGGGGAGACCCTGTTAGGGAATATAGGAGTTACATGACTATCATCATGTGAGCAAGCATGCTGATTGCTTCTGAGATCTAGAAATACTTACAGTATATATGTCTGTGACAGCTGCTGCTGGAACTTCACACATGAAAGGTATTGCACATGTGCAGAGCACTGAATCACACAGCAGAGCTTAGAACCCCCTGCAAAGTCAGTAATTCAGTTTAATAAGACCAACTCCCTCTTCTGTCTGAATTCTTAAATTTAATCTAACTTTGTTGTAGTACCAAAATCAGTAAAAATTTTGTTATGTTGTCTGACACCATAAATACCCATCTGTGGTATGCTACAATAAAATCAGAAAGAAAAATTACATAAATTTTATAGTACATGAGGTACTATGTAGTACATATAGAAAAGTGCTCAGAACTTTAAACACAATGACACAATGTCACTGCATAGAGTGAAGAAAGAACATGCGAAACAATTATTTTAAATACTTCTTATTATCCGGAAGAGGTTTACCTCCATGGACACAGTTGCTGTGTATATTGGTGCTGCAAAAAGGCTTCTAACCAGTGGTGAGTTTTGGGTGTGCATGGTGCAGGAGATTTTAACCAAAAGAACATATATTTTCAGAACACTTTTTTACCATAATCCCTTTCTTCTGTTACATGCAGTTTGACATTCATCTAAGACTTATTTAAAACTAGTTTTATTTTGCTGACTGTCTTGCTAGGTGGTTTATTTTCATCGTTTTCTGGGTTGTAGCTCTCAGATCATTCTGGATTATGACTGACCATAAAGGATAACTCTTTGAAGAGGAATTCACATGTAACTTTGCCTCTTCTGAGACTCAGCTGGCTGAACCAGTCTGGGGCAGATGTGAATTGCCCCCCTCTTCATATTAGAGGGGAAAAAATGTCTGTCAAGGAAGGGATAGAAATGGCATAAATATGATTTTGCTGACCCTGCTTCAATACTGTCTTTTCAGATACTGAATATAACTCTGAGCAGGCCTGGGGTGGCATTTCGACAGGGCCCTGTGAGCATTGTTTTTGCCCTCCGAGATAGATACGGTTTTCTAAACGGGTCCGAAGTCAGCGAGCAGCTCAGAAACTTGTCTGTGGTGGAATTCAGCTTCTATTTGGGCTTCCCTGTGCAGCAGATTGCTGAACGTGAGTATTTGCTGTTACCCAATACTGCAAAATACTTCTGTGTGGTTTCTTTCCTCTGTACAATTCTTAAGTAATTTTGTGCGTAAGTGATAATGCAGCTTCAAGTACCTCACTTGTATCATGAGCTCTGCAGAGCAAATCTGTGCCCCTTTCTGCTCATATTTTGGTGTTACAGCAACTCGCTGCTTTTGTCATCATACTTTCCTTTTGTGCTGGGGTCAGTTGTGCTTAACCTGGCGCCATTAGTTCATTGGTCTTAGTCCAGATTAAAAAAAAAAGAAAATCACGTGGATCAGTATTGTTGTGAAATGCAGTCAAGGTGTGTCTCTGTGGTTGTGTCTACAGAAGCCTTTGCTGATTCTCAGCAGGGTTTGCTGCTCCAGCATTTTGCTGCACTGAACTGTGTCTCTGGCTTGTAGAAAGCCTGGGACACTGGCTGCATAATCTGATATTTGCCCATATGTCGTGCTTTTTTCAGCATTTTTGATCCCTCTACTCCCATAATCAGTTAAAAAATGTATGAGGTTGTTGACTCATGTTCTTTAAGCATTTCTGTTCTCATTTGAACAGAGAGGTCTATGTGGTGGTAGCTCTGTTAAGTGGAGCCAGCACCAGCAGTCTTGAGAGTCCTTGTCCATAGATGTCGAGCATTTCTTTTTATCTTGTGAAGCCACAGAACATCTCAGGTTGTGCACTATGGTCTTTATTGCTCACTGAATTCAAATTAAATATTGCTCTTGCCTTCATTGCTTGAAAGACACTTCTCTTTACTCTATGTCATCTCTTTTACACATTTGCCCTTGAGTTTAGGTAGCGTTTAGTCTCTGGTAGTATTTTTGGTGTTGAGGGATGCTGAGGTTGCATCAGCTCTTGCAGATTTTAATTTTGTCCACGTATTCTGAAATGATATTTGTAGTGCATTTGCAGGTTGCCCCTTGCTGAGAATCCACCTTCTGGCCTGGGCAATCGACCTACAGTGCAATTAAGAGATAACAGAATCTCTACCAGGGCCAATGTATCCTGAAAAAGAGGCGGGTCATAGGGGAAAAACATTCCTATTAAACATGCGTACATGGTTCTTCTTGGGGCTGGAGCTAGATGACCTCTAAGGTCCCTTCCAAACCAAACAATTCTATTCTATTCTAGTTTTTCTATTCTAGTTTTTCCTTCCTGGTGGTACTTAAGGAATTTGAAATGTCTTTAATGCTTGTATCAGGAGCTCTCCCTGCGTTACCTGCATGTGTAAGTGCCTACAGTGGGGATGATTCCAGGCCAGTGCCAGTGGAGCCCTGTGGTCACTCACATGGCAATTAGAAAGCCAGGTAAAGTAGAATGAGTGAAGAGGTCAGGATTTTTGGGAACTGTGAGATCTTCCCGAAGATTGCAATGTAGAAAACATGAGGATTTGAGAGATACGTGTCCAAAATTAAGGAGCATCCTGTCAGCATCTGACTTGCTCGCTGTTAGAGGAACTCATATTTACTGTAGACTGAGCCCAGGAGAGCACATTTGGGTTTGAACTGGTCTGGTTTGGTCTCAGCAGTGCTTTGATAGGCACTGTAGGCACTGCTCTGCAATACCAGCCATGGTGCTCTTTAATAAGTTGGCAAAGTGGGAACGTAGTTTCCCATATTACTCTGGGTCTTTCTGTCAGCCAGCACAGAAATGATGAATGTAGTTCAAATGCTTTTATCAGTGAGACAAGCACAGCCAGTTATTTTTAGCTGTTTCTACAGTTTTTTGCACTGCTGCTCTGACTATATTTTGAGCCTAAGGGTTTTAGATCTTCAGTATTCAGAGCCAAAAATCCTGTCCAAAGGCTCAGCAGCATTGGGCAGATCCTTTTTGAAACATCTTATTCAACAGACTGTTAAGGGTGACCAACAGCCAGATTCTCAAAGCTACTTTGGCAGGGAGATGCCTCAATGTTTTTGTTTTCTAGTCCCTGAACTCTGCATTCATGCTTTGCCTTGCTCTGCAGAGCAATTGTAGCAGAGAAGGTGTTACAAAACCTCAGACTGGTATTGCTGCTTTGGTCTGTGCAAATTAATATGCAACCCTCTGCTTTCAGTGTGACTTTTTCTAGGAATGTTGGATATTTACATATGAACAATCTATGTGTGTTAGTGTTTTTATGTAAATATGAAATGTTCCATGCCCTTCTGTTCTGTGCCATTTGTGCCTTAGTTATCAGGCATGCTAACAGTTAATACTCTGGTGGTGACTTTTCTTTTTCCCCCAAGGACTCTGTGTATGATTTTGTAAATTTTGTAGTTGCAGCTGAAGAAAAAGAAATTATTTGTAGGTGAGCTGAGTGTCAGGGCTCAACCCCCAGCTTTAGGGGTTCATCATACCCAGGAAAACCTCCTTATGCATCTTGACATTAAGTGAGACATTGGCATCAATATCCCAAATAGAAGCCTTGTTCGAAAGAGTATATTTCTCTCTGTTGCTTTTTCACTTTGCATTGCCTTTCACATACTGTCCTCTCACTGTTTGTATTCACATAAAGGGTATGTCCTGTTTACACTTCTAACTGTGTGGTTTGTCCCTGAGCAGTACATCGTTCACACCAGGAATTCTTCGTCAGCTTTTTCCCCACTCACAGAGAGTCAGGATCAGGAGTAAAAGTTGTTAGTTTGACAGATTTGGACTGTTCTTTGCAGGAACAGGACTGTCAAAATGGCCAAACCTGGAAACTCCCAGACTTTCTTCTCACAAGACTTATAGGTGACTTCAGCAACATGTTTCTCTTCAAATGTCCAGTTTACACCTTTCCCATGCTTATTTTTCATTGTCCACCTTATAGCTCATGTTTCAGATTGGAAATTGTCAGGAGAAAGAAACCCAAGTCCAATCACAGGGTTGGGTGCTAGTTCTTTAAAAATAATAGGAAATTATATATTTGCTATCTCTTTATGGCTGGCAGATTTCTTGGAGGACAGGCAAAGGCTAGCAGTGGAGTAAATGGCAATATTTGCCTTCGTGAATTTACCCTAAATAAATCTCTTTGTTTTCATTAGGACTTTAAGTAGAGAGAGTTGCCTTGGGACCTGCTATTTTTTCAGTGCTAAGTAGCACTTTGATGCATGTCATCTATTTTGGCTGTTTTGGAGCTGTTGCAAGGCCAATAGAATAAATATAAAATTGTATTATATGGTCCAAGGACTGCAGAAATATTTGGCAATTTTTTTCTGGGTGGATTTTGGATCAGATTTTAAACAGACACAGTGTGTTGTTATTGCCCACCCCACAGTATTTGCATTATTTTTCAGTTAATGCTTTCTCTCCATGCTTTCCACTACTGTTCTCAGTTATCAGAAATAAGAACTAGCAGCACAGTACTGGTTCTGCATGGTCCCACACACCTGTAGGAGAGAGTGAGAGATCCTTGGAGCACCTGGCAGTGGCCACAGTGCCTGAGTGATGTGCTTTAGGCTGCGCTCAGGTCTCTGGGTGACCAGGTGAGCCCTTGGCTTTTCATTCAGCATCCAATCAATGCTGTTACACGGTGTGATGCTCCAGGGCTGCGTGTTAGAATCTTCTAATGATGCCAGCATCTCCTTCATTAATGCATCCACAGTCATTAGCAGACCAGCTGAAATCTAGCTAATAATTGCATTTTGTCTATCCAACTTCCCCCACAGAATAACAATCAGTCAGTGCTGTTTGTAATTGTTAGTTCCAGGGGACATTGGAGATGTTGCAAATATGATCTTGCTGAGACTCAGGTGAGCTCAAGGTCTGGCCACGTGTGTTAGTGAGACACTTGAGTGACCTGTGGTGTAAAGGTTGGGACCTGGATTTGCTGATTTCTGACCCTTTTCAGCATCCTGTGTCAGGTGGTAGAACCCAGCCTTTGTTGGCTGGCAGTGATCACAGCACATCTTCCTTTTTCAATGTCAAGATTTTCTGCTCAAGTTGGTTTATTTTTAAGTTTCATTAATTCCGTGAGAAGTTTAAGTGAATAGTCACCCGGCAATTTGCATGAATTAAATCATTTTCAAGTAGTAATTAGAAAAAGTGTGAAGAGCACATTAAGTATTGAAGCAAAACATGATTTTGGTTTAAAAGAAGAAAAAACTCACAACTGCCAGCAGTTCCAAGCATTATGGTCACTGGAAGGTTTTTTATTTCCTTATCATGCTCTTCCCATGCTTTGGAAAACAACAGAATCAGTTTTCAGTTTAGTTTATGCTTTTTTTTGTTCAGCTTCCATTTCCAAATGGAAGTAAACAATTGCATGACTAGAGTAAATAGAATTTCAATCTAAAAGCTACAATCAGAAGAATCGAGTAGCAGGATGCCAAAAATAAACATGTGTGTTTAAATGGACTGTGAGGTGCTTTTTCTTGTCTGAGAATTTTGGAAATTTGGTGCATCCTGATCACTTATATAGAGGGCCAGTGTTTCCTGTTCAGAAAAAAAGACTATGTTCTATATTCTAATACCCCTCTGAATAGTAAGTCACAGAGTTCCTCCCAGGTGGTCATCTTGAAGCTAGTGGTGCTATTATTGAAATAAAGTGGAATAACCAAATTTTCTTTTTTTTCCAATAGGAGTTAGTTGTAAATCTGTCAACAGGTAAAATGTAGCTAATGATTCTTTTGCTTTTACCTTAACAAAAAAATTCCTAAGCTTTTTAAGGGGCAAAAGAATCAGTTTTTAGGTGTACTGACAGAGGACAGCTTGTCTGCAAATTATTGCATCATTAAATTAGAAAAATTTTAATTTCCTACTTCTCTGAAACATGGAGTAGTGGCAAACTACTCCACAACTGTAGACATCTTTATTCTGAATTGATCCAGCATGGGCCAGGTCATTTTAATTGTTATGTGCTGCATTCTTTCTGTCCATGAAATGGTTTAAAAATTAACCTTTGTATAATGCTTAGCAAACTGTGTCTGGATTAAATATTTTGAGAAAGTTAGGACCATTCCTTTTCCTTACTGCCATAGTGAAGCTTAAGACTTCCCTTGAGGAAACTGTTGGCCCAGCCCCCATCTTCACTTCTTTCCCAACATGTCTTTACTGCTCTCCAGTGGAAACCTTGGGAAAAATCTTACCCATACTGAAGTCAGTAGAAATAGACTTTTTTCCTTACTGAGGCAAGGATTTCACTCTGGAGCAGAGCTTTTTTGGAAAAATTTAGAAATTAAGAAATCTTGGAGCCACCAAGCCAAACACGAAGGCCATGAGGTTTGTCTACAGCAGTGTTTCTGCATGCAGTTACTTGGGGATTTTGTGAAAAATTATCAAGGTGGTGTTCTTTTAAATGCTTCCCTGTGCACAAGTGTGGAACACAAATCAAATGTGTTTGTTTCTCTGCGTTACACTTATTGTTTCCTGAACACAAATCAAATGTGTTTAGTTCTCTGCATTACATTTATTGTTTCCTGAACACAAATCAAATGTGTTTAGTTCTATGCTTTACATTTGTTGTTTCCTTGTAGTTTCTGCCTCAGAGAAGGTCTTATTTTCATCCTGAGATGCTCATGAGTTGCCTCACTGCCCTTTGAGCCACGAGTCTGATCCTGCAGCTCGCTCAGGAAGAGTCACAGCTCAGACAGTGAGCTTTTAAATTTCTGGGAGCAATGACCTCGGTGCAGCAGCTCGAAGTCTTTCACGTAATAAATCTGACTGTTGCAGTTTGCTTCTTTTTGTTGGAGCCAAACTGGGCAGTGCACGTTGGGAGCACTTCCCTCGCCATTGTGTGTGCATCGCCTCAGGAGCAGCAATGCATCTGTGTAAATAAGATGCTTGCTGACAGTATAAATTATGTAGCGGCTTCTGGTTTTGTGTGTGTTGTTCACAACGCTGTTCTTACGGATGTTTTTCCTCCGTTCTGTTTTTCCTTCAGCTTTTCATTATCCTAAACTTAATGTGTCCCAGCTGATGAAATCTTCCTGGGTGAGAACAGGTACGTACAGTCTCTGTGGATAAGAGTGCAATTAGTTTTGTTAGTGGATAACTAGCCTCCATAAATATCGATAGCTTAGGGGTGCTGCATTTTTATGAGGTAATAACATGTCTGAGCTGAATAAATTCTATAACCAAAGGCCCAGTGACCTGGAATATCTGGGAAATATAAATCCCTGATCTAGAATTAACTACTGCAATTCCTTGATAATGCACACAAAGCCCTTTTTGTCTATAAGGCAGTTCATTCTTAGTGAAACAGCTCAGACTGTCAGGCATAAAGTGTCTACTCTGCATGTTGTCAATATGCCACATTGATTTTTAGGAAACTATTTTGTTTTAAGAGAAAATTAAAATTTTATTTGTATGACGCTTTCTACCAAAACATGCCTGGAATAAAACAGAGTGAAAATAGATGAATTCTGAGTACATGAAAGAGCTTCATCACATTTCATTGATCTCTTCTGATTCATTCACAGAAGATCCCTCCCACCAAAGTCTTTGGAATGTTTTATTCTGTAATTTATAGATGTGGTTGAGCTGTCATGTTTAGGTGCTCAAAGGCTGTTGAGGTTGCCTGCCTGCTGTAGGTCTTACCTGCTGCTTTTAAGCCTGACTTGTGAGGAGGCTGTGCCTACCGAATTTGTTCTTAAGGTGCAGGTGCCCCACTGGATACACTTTTGTCTTCCTACAGCTTTTACCACCGATAGTTCACCTGTTATATATCCTTGCTCATTTTTCCAGGTTTCCCTGTCTCCTCTCACCAGTCACCGCTTTCCTCTTTAAGCAGGAAACCAAATTGCGCCTTAATTTCTGAAGCCCACATGGATTGTTTTAGAGAAGGAAGATTTAGAATTTCAGATAATGCTCACTAATGTGGGAGAAGCTCCTGTGTGTATCCAGTGGCATCCTTCCTTAGAGATTTATCTTGGCTTTTTTGGCTACACTTTAGATTTGTCCCTTGCTACTGAAAATTCCCTTAGCTCCTACAGTAAAAAAGGGATTCTTCCAGCTCTAAAATCGCATCCCCTTGGGTTTTGATAACCTTCCTGCCTGTAAGATTTTGAAAGCCAATTGCAGCAACTTTTTTTTTTTTTTGCTGTAGAGTAATTTTTTGTTGTCTCAGTTCTTGCAGGGTTCTGGGAAGAGCTGCTAGACTTTGGCTAGTGTAAGGGTAATGAATCACGGCATAGGAAAATGATAGAACCTATGCATGTAAAGGTTTTTAATATCAAATTACCCAGATATATGTGCGTGTATCCCAGTAGTCATAAAATGCTGGGATATGCAGTGTTCGCCCTCTGTTGTAGAATACAATTCATGCTATTAAGCATAATTCACTGATATTGAAATCCAGTACACAGGCAAGAACAGTTTTCTGCTTGGTGTATATAATGGCCTTAGGTCACTGTCTATTTTGCTATTTAATTCTGAAATACTGTGATTCAATTTAGAAGACAGATGCTGTTGATCTCAGTGAGAAATCATGAAAATGTTTCCTTTTTCTGACATCTGCAGTGAAAAGCTTTAAATTGAAAAAGTGGCTTTAATATATTTGTTTTTAAAAAATTTAAATTATATTTAATTGATTTTATCTAATTGGTGGCTTTTTATTAAGCACCACAATTAAAAATAAACATGGAAACACAGATAAAAGGGCTTCTAAAAACTATAAACAATTTTAGTGGAAGGGAATTAAAACTGAATTTATTTATTGCAGTCAGCAGTGAGTTGGTTTGCTGTCCTGAAGGATTGCTCACTTGGGTCACTTGAATGACTATTGCTCCATTCACTCCACTTTTCTCTAACTGGATGCCATCTTTCCAGTCAAGGTCCCCCTTTTTATCAGGTTCCCTCAGGGATTCCTCTCAGCGTCAGCTGCCCCAGTGACCCAGGGTACCTGGCTGCCAAGTGAGCAGGGCTGTAACCAAGTTTTTTTGTGCTGTGATTGGCATAGTTGTTAATCTTAGCAAGGGAAGTTGCACTTGAATACACAGCTTCGTTCATGTGTCGCTGTTCTACTTTTTCTCCATGACTCTGAACCCTTGCCTTCCTCATTTCCAGCTCTGGATCACTTCTGAACACAACACTTTGCAGTTAGTTGAAGCAGGCAATTTAGACTAAGTTTCCTCATTTAGTAGTTTTTAAAAAAATTCATTGAATGCTCGTGATTTTATGCATTTTTAGAATTTAAATAGTTTCCTTATGCTGGGTCTGTCTAGCTTGGTTAAGGTTCCAAAAAAGTCCCCTGCCTGAACTTTATTTTTCTCCAAATTACTTATTTTGACTTTTTCCCCAAAAAGTCTCCCTTTTCCTACATGTTACCTCCAGCAGAACAGGACAGAATTCCCCTATAAATTCAGGTGCTCTCAATTGTCCATGAGCTGTCACAGGGCGACTCAAAGCTTGTCACTGAAGTTGAGAAGCCACTGAAAAAATTTTACTAATGAATTTGTTTTCCTGGGCTGCTTTGTGTGCAATGCAGTTCTCCTGGGTGTTGTGGACCAGCGGATTCAGGAGGAAGTGTTCCGGGCTGAGATGGAACGGAAACTTGCTCACCTTTTCAACGAGGCTTTGGTCAGAGGGAGGATTTGGAGACGAGCCAGCTTTGCAGGCAGCAACATTGTGCAGGTATTAAGAGCTCACAATCAGAGGGTGAAAAATAAAGGGTCATGAATTAACGAGTAAGTTAACATGGTTTAGGTTTTGAGTTGGGAAATACAACTCAAGAGCATGTGTCACGTTTAGTTAGTTGATGGTACTTGTGTTTTGCACCTAAAAATATGGTTCTTCTTGTCTTTTAAGCTAAACATTAACAAATGCAAATAACTGATTATTTTAAGTGCCTACTTCAACTTTCTGATGACTTCTTAGAAACAACATTGAAAATTATTTTACCCGCATCCTATTTTAAAAATTCTTTATCTTGTTTGGCTCTACACGAGGTGCCTAGCAGAAGGAGACAGGATGATCATCTGAAAAACATTAATCTGCTGGGAGAGCTACTTCACAGCTCTCTGTGGTGGGTTGGTAGTGGTGTAGAAATGCAAAAGAAAATCGTGTGCAGTTTGATGCAGGAGTAGAGTAGCACATTCTACTCCTTAACTTCTTATTTGTCACAGTACTCGTGGTCACAGGGTTGGATTTCAGGTAAAAATGATTAATCATGTTAAATTTTGCACACATAGCAACTTTAGCTATCTGGATTTCAGTGCTCCTTTAGAGTTTTGTCACAGGTGGATTTATTCACATAAAGTCCAAGAGGACTTGGATATTTAATTTAAAGTTTAAAATTCTGATGTGTTCTTTCCAGTCAGTTCAACAATCTGAAGCCAAAGTACTTTTTAATGGCTCATCTTCATAAAAATTACCTTTTCCAGCTAATTCATTGACAGTTGGTTTACCTCCCAGATGCCCTTTTTGTATTTCAGACCTATTGTCTTTATTTAATTTAATCCTACAGTTTTTGCTACCACTTAAATTTCCAGATGTTGGGATATTCTTACTGCTGTTTTCCTGTCTCAGAAACATCTGTTTCAGTAATAGAGATTTTATTTTATTTTTCTTCTGTTCAGCTTTGAATTGCTGCAAATAGGTGTCTACTTCAGATCTTCTATTCCCAACACCTCTTATTGCACTTTGTTCATTATGCCTTTGTCCTCCCTTTGCATATAAATTAAATATTCCTTATGTTGCTAGCAAAGACACTGCAGCCTATAAAATGTGTATGTTTAGATTACGGGTTTATGATTTTGTGTAACAAAGCTCAGGTAATTTAATTTTCATGCACGAAATTATGGGCACATCCTTTTTAGGTAAAGAATGGTGTTTTGGAAAGTGAACATAAACCTAATAGTCTCTTATGCTTTATATTCAGATTATCCCATATATATTTCTTGCACACAAGATATGCTATGATAGTAGAGCACAGTGAAGTGAAAATAAGAACAAAAGCCGTGAGCAATGAAAGTGTTGAATAGTTTTATTAACAGAACATGCATGTATCTATTAAAGACTAGACTCACGTTTCACTTGTGTTGTGACCCTATAGACCAGAGTTTTTCCTGAGGTGAATGATATTTATAATGTATTGAAATGTGACATTTCTAAGCTCTGTGGAAAATCAGGACTGCAGGTCAGGAGGTGAAGCAATTATTTGTGAATGTTACTGCAGGCATATTAGTTTCCTTTCACATGCTCGGGAAATAGAAGTGATACCTTGTGAGGTTTAGATTTCATTTCTAAAGGCATGTGTTAGTACCTAAGAATGTTAAAAATCATGCTTTAAACCCAGACACTGTGAATAAGAGCTTTGGAGGATACCCAAATAGAAGGCTTTCCCCTCCTGTTTGGCTGTGCTGTTAACAGGTGGCACTCCATGATAAAAAGAGAAAAAAGCCTATAACCATTATGTACAAAAACCCCTCTGAAGCCTCACACCTGGCTGTTATACTTGCGATAGTTCCACTGATTTTTGTGTGACGTTGTGTTAATGTTTCACAGAGTAAGTCATGCATATATTCAATATGCATCTTCTGTTGCTGCAGATTTGAAGGCACACATGCTTAATGTGGTGTGCATTGCATCTGCAGAGACCTGTGCTGTGTTTTGTCAATAGTTTGCTGTAATAACTCAATTCTCATTCCATTTTTTAGGAATTAAATGGATTAATAGCAGTTTAAAAATACACCAGCAGCTAATTAAAAAAAAATTTAATTTGCCTTCATTTCAATGTGCTTGGTCCTTTGAACCTAATAGAAAGTGAAAAGATGATCCTAGTAAATGACACAAAGAGCAGTGTTTTGATTTAAAGAACACGTTGGGCAGCATTTTAGTTGCAATATGTGTGAGGAAGTAGCAGCTACCAGGGAATGTAATGACTGAACTGAGCTTTTCATTAAGGAAGAGGTTTGTTCTCTTGTTTTTCTGCTGACAGCTTGTGTGTCTCTCCTTCTGTCTCAGGAAACCTGTCTTGCTGAGAGTTTTGAGGTTTATTAATAAAGCTTTTGGGCACTGCTGCTGCTTCACCTTTTCCTCTGAGGCTTTTGGCCCCTCCAGCAGCCACCCCAGGCAGCAAATGTCCCCTGTGTTCCACCTCTGTGTGCTGTCCAAACCACAATGCAGCTCGAGTTAATTGCCCAAACACTAAAATCCTACTTCTCATAAGACAGAAAGAGAATATATTTCAATTATTTTTTGTCCCAAGGTGATGAATGCAGCAAAGAAAGGAAAATAATCCTCATGCATGCATTTTTGGAGATTGTATGGGCATATCTGCTTGTTTCTGAGTGGTGCTCATGCCTTGCAGACCCTGAGACAGTTCACCCAGGGGTTCCTTGCTCCGTGGGGATTGCTGACCATGACATTCCCCTGGCTGCCTGGCACTCTGGGAATGCCTTGGGAGCTTCCCCACCACTTGGATTTCCGTGCTTGAAATTACCAACTAGATTTTGTTACCAAGGCAACTCTGTTCACTGACCTATGATATTCACTTGAAAACGCTTTTTAAATTAAATTTACTGACACCTGAACACAGTTAAGCCTTTCCTCTGCGGAGGTTAAATGCACGTCTAGTATCAACAAAGATGGTATCATTTATGCACACAGAAGTTGAATTAGTCTTTTCTTCTTTTTTTTTCTTTTTTTCCCCTCACTTTCTGCCTCCTGTCTTTGAAATTGTTTTATCTCCTCCCTCCCCTATGTCATCCCTCACTGCCAAAGTATAAATGTAAAATGCTTAAATGCTTCCTTTCATGCGAGCTGCTTTGCTGGATGCCTGGAAAATAGTATTTGTCTCTGCTTGCATTCTTAGCCCTCTCAAGGACAGAGACTAAACCAGTCTGAAGCTGCACAAAGAGTATAATTTGGAACCCTGTGTCACAAAACTTAGAGCACAGAAGCTCTGTAAAAAATAGGCACAGTGACTGCGTACCTCAATTGCATGACCAGATTTACAGCAGTTCAGGCCCAGTATGCCATTTCCTGTGTTGCAGCAAACTCACAGGCTAGTTAAAACAATCAATAAGTAAAATTTAGTGAGTCAGTGTGGCAGAGATAGAAACTGAGGTACTGCTATTGTCACAGTTACTGTGTTTATGTACAAATCCAATTGCCTTGTATTTGCTTCCAGACTACCCTGCTACCATCAGCTTTCCCAGAATAGAAATCCATAACCATCTCCCCATGCTTTTGAAATTTTGTCTGCAGCTTCTCTCTGTACGGTGTGAGCAGTCATAAAAGACTATGTATTCAGAATGAATTATTTCAGATACAATTTAACTTAAAATAGTGAGGTTAGTTCATCAACACTAGCCTGCACCTCTGCTGAAGGTTTCTCTGCTGGTTCCCATGTTGTCTGTACTGTGCTGAAAAACTTCCAGCTGCTTCTTCTAGCTCCCCTCTGACTGTTCTCACCCATTGCCGTTCCTCAGCATAGGGAGCCATATGCTGTTGTTTTTAATTCTCTGTTAAAATTTGTATAGTTTCAGTTGTGACAATTGCACTGGAATCTCGTCCTTCTTACCCTCTGCCTTTTCTAAAGGCAGCTGTGGAGAAGTTCCTTTGTTAACCCTTTCGGTCAGTTCCTGACCATTATCTGATATGTATAACACGCATAATTATAGTGCTGAACATTATCCTTTGCTTTCAGTTGATTTGTCCTAGATTAATTTTATGCCAATTGTGCTTTCTCTTGTTTCATTCCCCCCCCCTCTTTTTTTTAAATATGTATATACACATCTTGCTGTTACCATTCCTGAGAAGTACTTTTTTAGGACATGTTGGGTTGCTGTTCCCCAAAGCCAGAACATCATTCCTGTTGAGCTAGAAATTACACTTCTTTCCTTCAACATGATTTGTTTAGTTGGAAACTAGGAAGGAAAACAATACAAAGCTTTGCTTTTGTTAAGCCTCAGACATGCAAACATTTGTGTGTTTGCTTTACTTTAGGCCTATGGGCAGTTTCTGAGATTATAATTTATTAAATATGTACTTTATAGCAGAAGGATAATTCTGAAGGAAGCAAAATGCGTTGCTCTATTTGTCAGTTCCTTCCAGAGCCCTTCAAACTCTTTTAAAAAAAAGACAGAATACCTCCTACTATTTTTTGTCCTAATTCTTGTTTGAGCTCACCATTACATGGTAAATGGTTAAACAGAGGAGAGTTGTTATATAAAAAGATGTAATTTTGCAGGAATTCAAAGTTATGTGATTCTCATATGCAATGTAGATGTTTGGTGGTTAGAAAGTATCTACAGGGCTTCCTCATAGCATGCATTCTTTTGATTATTAATGTCTTTAGATGTAGGTAGGAAGAATTGCTCCCCACAGCATCAAATACATTCCTTCCTGAAGAAAGGTGGATGCCAAGGGGAGCTATTTGGAGGATGAAGGTGACTGTGCAAGTGCTTAACTTGAAGCAGAGCAAACAGTTTTATTTGATGCTAACAGAATATTCACATGTGTAGCTGCTTAACATTTAGAGAAGCTGGAGCAAAGAGGTGTGTGTGTCATGAATAACAAATCAAAGTCAGTGGAGGTATTTAGAAGAGGGAAAAGTGCAGTCACACTTCTAACCAGCAATTGCTAAAGGCAGTAGAGGCTTCCAGGGTGGCACAGTGTTGGCATCTTTAGAGTGAAAGCAGTTCTCTTACTGACCAGATCTGTACACTGTTATGGTACAAGTAGGGGAGGAAAAAAAGGGTTCGCCATAAAAATGTGTTATAGAAGGGATCAATTCCCTTGAAATTTTCCTTTCAGTTACAACAGGGGAGAGAGAGTATGGACTGCAAGACCAAATGTACGGGAGCTCCAAATAAATACAACTTAAAATGTAAAAGCTTTGCAATTTCTTTTCAGATTGTGAACGTGTCGCGGTTAGTTGGTGTCGATAACCCCGTGGAGCTGATCTATTTTGTGGAGGACCAAGATGGGGAGAGACTGAGTGCTCTGAAGTGCTCAGACCTGATGAACAGAGTGGACATCCAGCGGGCTGCCATCATCCTTGGGTACCGCATCGAAGGCACCGTGGCACAGCGTAAGCCCTGACAAATCCACACTGGAAGGGTATCTTTAGCTTTGGAAAATACAGCACTGCACATTGCCTACTGTTGCAGTGTTTTGTTTCTGGAATGCTGCAACTTTGCCACTGCTGAGGAAACCTGTAGGATTGCTGTCTGTATGATTGGGTCGGTTTTGTTTCAGATGGTCGGGACGGAGACGAGAGATCTCTGAAATCAGGTCTTAGAGCATGAGGTTTATTGTGAAAGGGTGTGGGTGTGGGGACCTGCTGGGAGCTGCCAGATGCAGCTCAGAGCAGGGCAGAGAAGTAAGAGAGAGAGAAGAAAGCAGAAGAATCGAATAATAATAGAATCCCGTGGTTGCCGTTTACAATACAATATATCATCTTCTGTGCTGAATATTCTAATTTTCACTAACCAATCTAGAACAAACTACAAATCCTACAACATTTACATACAGCCTAGGAGAGTCATTGCATTACCATATGGCGTTATATTTTAAACTCTAAAAACTGCTTTTTGGGCCCTCTGCCAAGTTGGCAGGGTCTGCTCTGACCCTTGAACCTGTCTGCAAGCAGAGGGAATTGTTTAATCAAAAGGGATTACCTTCAGTGGCCACACCATTGTTTTCCAGTTGTTCAGTAACTGGGGTTTGGTACCTCAAAGCTTGTCTTCATTTCAATCTCACTTATAGTTTCCATATTCTCAGCATCTTTTGCCAGGTAATCATATTTATACGGCTTTCCTATTTCATCCTCCCCAACAGAAACCCATTTCAGCAGCCTTGCAGTGTTCTTGAAGGCCCTGCTGAGCTTTGGGTCCTTAAGTCAAGCCTCACTGCATTCACTGCTTGTGCTGGAAAAGTATTATGCTCACTAAATACCTTCCTGCCATTTTCATCTTGTCCTGCTAGTCCAACATTTCTTTACAGTTTATCTTGTACAAACCCCACAACTGTGAGATGGGAGGGCGTCAGTATGAAATGGGTGTTTCCTTTAGCTGAGTAATGGCAGCAAAGTTTAACACAAATCACTGCTTTTTTGCCTGAATTACTTTTTCTTTGAAAAATGTACACTAATGGTAGTTGGGGCAATTATTTCCTCTGTTTAATATGATTGACCTTAGTTTTATTTGTCCATCAGTCGTATATAAATAATACCATCTCTTAATAAATATAATGTAAAAGTAATGTGATCTTTTACTTGAACAGGCTTCTTGAAGTGTTTATAGCTTACTGTACATGTTGAAACTTGTTATCTTTGACCCATCATTAGAAATCTTTACGTGTGTCTTATTGGAAGAAACGAGACCAAAAAAAGGTTATTTTTATAACAGAAAACATAATGCCAGAAATGAGCAGTTAGATGTATAAAATATAAGAATTATATGTTCCATTAAGCTCTAGGTTCATAATTAGGACGGCTATTAGTAAAATGTTACGCAAAAATGAATAGAAATAGAAATACTCTTTTCAGCTTGAAAACATCATTTTTACAAAGTGCATGAGTTTGACTAGAAATGTATTATTGCTCTGGTTTTTAGTCCCACATGTAACCACTATGCAGAGCAGAGCAAATGGAAGTTTTGTCAGTTCTTTCAGTTTACTTTTTACAAGAATGACTTGCTTGATTACACTTTCCAGCAGTTCTGTTTTCTGTTTGGGGCTAAAGGATCTCACACACTGCAGTGAAACAATGCAGAGCTAGATACCTTGGGGAGGAGGGCCTTACTGTTATCAAATTGATTGTGATAAAATGTTAAAGGGAAGAGGCAGGTGGTAGGAAGGAAGGAAAAAAAGCAGGAAACAGGCAGCAATGTTGGAAAGTTCATCTTACTTTTGCTAGTGGTAGTCTTTTTTTTTTTTTAGACACATTTCACTCTGTCGGCTTAGTTTTGGGTTACAGGATGATGTGGCAGAAGTGCATTTTCATTAGTATTTTAAGCACAGGTCTTCAGAAGGTGGGCCAGGACGATTGATCTCCTGCCCCATGCTTCCTGAGCATAACATACTTTAACTTATGGCTCTGGTATGACATTTCCTGTGATGTGCAGCTGGTTTCTGATAAATTCCTTACCCAGCACTTACAAGAACATAAAAATACGTAACCTTGAAGTGTCCTCAATTTAAAACACAACCACATAATATTGCTCTCTTCCTTTTAACTTTACAGCTGTGGAGAAGATGAAGGAGTCTGCTGCAGAGACACAGAACAGCAACCTCTGGATTATCGTTGGGGTGGCAGTCCCAGTAGCTGTGGTGCTCCTGATTGTTATTATTTTATACTGGAAACTCTGCCGAACAGACAAGCTGGAGTTTCAGCCAGACACAATGAGCAACATTCAGCAGCGACAGAAGGTAAAAGGGGAAGCTGTGCTGAGAGGAGCTGGAGTATTCTGAACATAAGTGAATGTGAGACTCTGGGGAGCACCTGGCATCCTTAACTAGCATGTGTAAACACAGTTTCTGAGCATTCCAGTTTAGAGGGGGGGGAAAAAAAGAGGAGGGAAGTAGCCTAATGATAGTTGAAGTCAAGAATCCCATAGTGTTTTATTTATTCTCCTGGGTATATGATACTGCATTAGGATAGATACATCCTTCTGAAATGTGGGCACTGAGGCTGAAAGGAGCCTTTCTTTATCACTTCATTTCAAGGCTGTGGCTGGGACTGAATAAGAAAAAATGTACTGAGTCTTGAATCACTGACCTTGTTTTCCCCAGAAGGCTGAATTTTTCTTTGAATGCCTTCTGCTAACCCAATTTGACAGCTAAAGTGCACCACCCATCATACCTCATGCTGGAGCTAGAATTTGCTAGAACCTATCCTGGCCGCTCCATGCTCTTCTTCATGTTTGTTGCCTTTGTGAGAGCCTGTTGCAGTACTAGAACGTTAATTAGGGGATTTGTGTGTGCCTGCATTAGTGACCATGTTGGCCAGAGTGCTGGGTGGGATGGTGAGAAATTCAGTACTCTTGTCTTTTTCTTGCCCAAGACTGTAAAAAATTCGTGATCCAGGATTTTCACAAAGGATGTATTCAGTATAAAGAGTGATAAAGTGCCTGAAAGGTTACTTTCTTTTTACAACCAAAGAGAGCCTGTGTGTGTCAGAAATGCTTATTACTGACTGTACCTTCAGAGGCATTATTGAAGGCAAAATAATCTGCCTGTGCTAATCCTGTGATACTGCAGTCATGTTCTTGCACTATCACCTCGTGTTCAGTCACACAGTTTTCTCCATAACAAGCCTTGTCTGTACACCATGCTCTCTTTCAAGATAATTAATGATGTGAAAGATGAGAGAAACAGAAAGCGCCTGCACTTCCAAAGCAGTCAGAACAAATCAATAGTAACTTCACTTTTCTTGCGAGTGCGGATTGTGTGTCACAATCCAGGCTGGCAACAAGTGGCACCCTTTGATGAACTTTCACTCCCTGGTTCTTTTTTCTGCCTGTGCTGGGGTAATATGTAACACATATTTTTGACTGAGGAAGTTCCCCACAGTAGTTTTGACTAATTTGAGAAGAGGCAAGAGAGGAGCATTACCCTTGGTACACTATTTGATCACATTTTCAATACCTCTCCGCTATCACAAGCTTTTTTTGTAAGGAAGCAGCTGGGCTGGATTGGCTGTAAGGCCAGGAACATCTTTCATACAATTACTTTCTTTTAAGAAGATATCTCAGTTGCTTTTCCCCACTGCTTCCACAATATTCTTCATCTTAATCATTCATGTGTCGGAAGCCTTGAACTTGTTTATATGCAAGTCTCATTTTGGATTGCCTAGGGAATCTGTCACTTTGCCTGCTTTGGGGAAGTCGCTGGAAGCAAACTAGAAAGAACCAGCAAGGACATCTAGTTCAATCTTTGTGCCAGTGGAGGTAAAGCTATAAAAAGTGTCTTAAATTTTTATCACTTTGCACATCAAGCAACTGGAGTAATCCACTTTGCAAAGCATTTCCTCCTTTCCCCAGAATAAAAGCAGTACTCTGACTTCCTTAGTAGTTGGCTGTCATTGGGATTTCACATCTTCAGGCAGTCGGTTGGAATTCCAGGTTGGAATACGGCATGTTTAACCACCACCAAAGATCCCCAGACAGTCAAAACAGCATACAAATTATTAGGGACATTTGGTCTGATCCTGCCCTCTAAAATTGACTGTATTTTATACTTTTTATTAGAGTAAAAACAAAGAAGTGATCAAAGGAGTGTCATTATGTGGTCAAGGATTTATGGCTGTAAATAAACTCCATGAAAATGGGCTCAGGCTCCCCCTTCCTCACCACAGCCACAGTTATTTCCATTCTCTATTTTCAGAGCCTGACCTTAGTACTGAAGGAAGGTTAAGGCCTGCACTACATCTGTAAATAGAAAGATATTTAGGTTAAAGATCTGAGTTTTTCTCTTGAAATATATATATCGTTTGAAAAAGGCATAAAGATGCATTTATAGTGTGCTAGCTCTTCTCCCATCCATTATTACTTAACAAAAATTAAAGTAAATATAGAAGTGGAATCTTTAAATATCAGAGTTTTTTATTACCATATGTATGGCATATCCCTACTGGAAGTAGAAGACAATACTGTTCAACCTTGTAATGGGTCTATAATGTGTTTTGTGTTTGAAAATGTGTGTTGATTGGAAGTTCACACCCATTGGGACACCCATTTCTTGTTCAGCTGAAATCAGATATCATACTGCACTGGTGGATCTCCAGGGGTGTCACCAGTCTTTCTTTAATTAGCCACTTTAACATAGCACATCAGTGGGCAGCATAATAATCTGTTAGAATTCACAGTGGCAGCTGATAGCAAATTATGTCACCTGTGACTTAAAAGCCTGGAATGGGGTTGGGAGTGAGGGGAAAGCCTGTTTGCTTCGTGCTGCAGAGAAAAGACTAAAAGGCTTTGTTCCTTGGAACATCGAGAGAGAGAGCTCTGAAAATGTGCCATAAATGCAGGTTGCGTAAGTAAGCCACAACTTGTGCAGGAGCTTTTTATTCTTAGTTAGAATCTCTCTTTTAAGAGGGAGTTGCATTCTCTTCTTCAGAGAGATTCTTTAAAGATACTACAAATTCTACTGGATCCTATAGCCCCATGTGGCATTCTTAGTCATATGTTTCCTTTCTTCTCTTCTTTCACTTGTTTCATTCTGGTTTGAAACCCCTGCGTTTTCCTGAAGTATTTTGGTGTTCACTCAGACTATGTAAGTTTTATTTTAAATCTTTTGTACATAAAGGTTTACTTTTACAGAGTAGGTATGATTTCTGCGTTCCTATGGCCACCATTAAAAGTAAGTCATAAATTGCATGCTCTCACAGTCTGTCTTCTGATGGAGAAAATCAGTGCCATAATCCGCTGGCAATTTCTGTGGACACTCTTTTAGAATATTTGGGTCACACTCCCTCACTTGTGGTTGACACTAATAGCAGCTTTCCCACTTGAGTAGGCATGGCTGTGTTGAAAAATACTCAGATCCCGCGGTGACAAGTCCACAGAAGTAGCCAAGAGTGCATCAATATTTATTTGCCACAGCAGCCTTGAAGCTGGGCTTGAGTCCAGATGTGCTGCTTGGCCCCACACTTGAGCCAGGCCATTCTCAAAGGTAATAGAGATAATAGCAAAGATAGCATTTCTCCTGAGGTAATGACACGGGCAGGGCGGATTGGATATGGCAAAGGCCTGTTCTGCACATCAGGTGTAGCACTCCACCAGTTTCTGTTCTTCCATCTGCCCTTCCAGCTTCATTACAGGATCAGTGTCTTGCAGACAGGATGGGACAAGGATCCTGCTTAAGCAGGCTCATAATGTTACTTTCTGCAAAGAGTATAGAGCCTATTATTAAGGGATTTTTTACTTATCTGCTGCTTCAGTGAATATAAACATAAATACATGGGAAAGAAAACTTCTGTGGGAACTGATGCTAGCAAAAGCAGGTTTGATCATAAAGCAATAAAAAGTAAGGATCTTGAAGAGACTCTGATTTGCTAATCCATCCCTTTGCGTCAAAACAGGATTAACAATACCTGCAGAGTGTTAGGTTTCCTTTTTCATTCTGGAGATTAAATGGGAAAACATGGTTAGATCAAAGTTATTTGTATGCTTTTTAAACTGAGAGTTAAGGAAACAGGGGTCAGCAGTGAATCTATGCAAGATTCATTGGTCTGTGCAAGGCTAATTCTTTTGAAGAGACGATACTAAGATATTTAAAGGGCACATCAAATATTCATGACTTGTTCTGTAAGCCATAGCATCCTACGGGAAGTTCACCTTGATGTGACCTGGGTTGTTGCACTGGATAAAGATGTCTTTGCCTTGTGAAGTAAAAAGATGCACAAGTGGCATTTTTAAGTAACAGGATTTTTTCTCTTGCCATTGCCTATATCAGCCATAATATTGTCCCTACCTTTTGCCTGTCCCTAGGGTTTTTTTTCCTGCAAAGAAGCTGTGCCTTTTGTGGGCAACTGAATTTTTGCCATTGGTTTTTTTTTTCATGAAAAACCCAATGAATTTCTTTAATACCCAAACCCTCATTTCGCTCTGTACTGAGCCTCTGATGTTTTTGAGCAAAAACACTCCTTTCCTCTTCCCTGGAGAGCAAAAAACCATTTTATGTGTTATCCACAGTGGAAGCGGAGTCAGCAATATTATTTCTTTCTCTGTGGACATCCAAAAGTTAAAATGGAACCTGGTTCACTAGGAGCTTCACTTTCACTTCTGTGTACGAGCATTTGAAGGAAAACGTCAAATCCCTTCCTAGGACTTCTTAGAGATAATTTCAGCTGTAGACAATTATTCAGGGAAAGGCTCCTTGACCTCATGGCAAGAGCTTGAGGTGGACAAGCTAATTGGCAATTTATTTAGAAGGTCTTGCATGTTCTCCTGTAAATGCTGGGTGTGCTGAAGTCACTGCAGGGATAGCTTTGAGTGGCTTGCTCAGTTCCTTGTTTTACCAAGGGCACATCCCAAAACCCATGGGGAAAAATGCCTATTGTCCAGTCAGATGTCGCTCCTCTCCGAAGCCTTCTGCATGTGTTCAGTTCTTGGAAGCTGAATATCCCTTCTGGCTCCGTGTCCCTCCTGTGTGCTCACATGTGGCACCGGTGGAGTGGGTTGGTCCCCACAAAGCTTGGACAAAGTCCTGCACCTTCCCCTGGCTCAGCAGCACAGGCAGTGCCAGAACTGGAGGGCTGTGAGTTGGCCTCGTGTGCCAGCACACTTCAGCCGAAGTGTCATCGTCACCTGGGGACTGTCACCAGCCCTTGCACGTCTGCTTTAATCTGCTCACGGTCACAGGTAATGAGTTGTGCCTTCTGCAAGGTGTCTGAGAGGCGCTTGTGTGGGTTTGTACTTGCCCCCCCAAGCAGGAATATCTGCTATCCAACTGTCATGTGTCAGGTGTAACTTTACACCTCTGAATTGAGAGTTTTGCTTATTACTGTGTGTTCAGTAGACTATCTCTTGGATGTTCCCAAGATCAGAGGCCAGCCCTGCTGGAGGCTAAATACTAGGCTTCTGCTCCTGATGCAAAGAATTCCTGTGATGTTTTGACATCCTGTAATCCTTTTGTTCATCTGTATAATGTCGAGGCAACAGCTCTGCATTGCAGAAAAATTCAGTCAAAAGAGAGTCATGTTAAGAAAGGCAGCTGACACCAATCTTATAAAAAGTACTTGAAAGCTGACATGAGTTTATGCAAGCGATTCATGTTTGCATAACAAACATCATTCATTTCTAATAGCTACCTTGACTGACTATCCAAACTGTTGTCTTTTTTTGGGATGGCATACAGGATCTGCTTCAGAGTCAATAGCTGGATTCTAACAAGGGATGCAGTATTCAACATCTTAATTACTTTTCAACAATACATTTCTGTGATGGCAGTTCCTCTGAAAGAGCTCTTTTGTAGCAACTCTTCTTCTGTAATGAGGATTAACTATTCACAAATGGTAGAAATTAAATAGCACACTTAGATATACTGCTTATACAAATAGGTATAAAAAGTAAAATATCTCCATCTGCTTTCTTACAAACATCTGAGTCTATGTCTTGAGATCATTCCAAAGGGACAGCTAGCCCAGATGCCCCAAGGAGAAGCCTAGAGAAGGGGAGAAGGACATGGCAAGTACATGAGTTGCTTTGCCTTGAGTAACTCTTCAGCCTCCAGTTGTGTCTCAAGGACTGTCCCTAGCAGTGATGGTATTTAGCAACCCTCAACATACTCATTTTCCATGAACTTGGAAAATGTTTCGTCCTTCTGAGCTCATCGCTGCTGCTGACAGGGATTTCCACAGCATGTTACATGAAGAACCACATCATCTTGTTTCGTCTTGCTTTTATCATGCTACTTCTAAGTTTTCTGTGGTGCCTCTTAGACCTTGCATTGGAGGGGACAGGGAACAGCTGATTCCTGGGGACTTTGTCACTGCCAGTCCTGACTTTACAGATCTCTGTCATATTCCCATCTCCATCAGCTCTTTTTCCAATCAGAGGAGTCCCAGTTTTCTAATCCCTTCTTTTGAACTGGACTTTGAACCTTTGGATAATCTGAACATTTTTTTAGTTCTTTTCCATCCTTTTTGAGAGGGGGAGAGTAGAATTGAATATGCTATTCAAAGTGTGTTTATACACATATATACAGTGGATTTATAGAGTCATGTTTATATAGTGGTTACTTTCCAAAAGGAGTTAAACAAAAAGAATCTATTTTCAAGATACAGGTAAATGTACCATCCTAAACATAGTTAACCTTGGAAATGAGATTAATACTGGGGAAATAAATTCTGTCTCTCCTAACAAAAGATGACAGAGAGTCTACTGTAGAATTTAGCTGTTCTGGGAGCAAGGAGATACACCAACATTAAATCATTGTTGCCTGAGGTTTTAATGTTGCTACCCACTTGCTGTTGAAACTTAGAGTTTCATTTCAACAAGCAAGATACTTCTTCAGTACATGTGAATGCACTTTCTGTGCACATTAAACCCCTTTTAGGTGTATAAAGTCATTGGACACAACAAAATACCAGCATGAAAAGATAAATGAAAATTGCTGACCTATACTCTTAGAAGTCTTTCGTTAAAAGTGGTAGCACTTTTCTCATTATTTGTAGAGAGGATGTGGTTTTGGACTGTGTTGTATATATGCTCTGTGCAGATGGTGAGAGCCATGTTAGAATGTATTTGTTTGCTTCACAAGTTTAGAAAAGAGTTCCTTTAATTTGCCATTTTTTTAATGTGTTGTGCTACCTCTCTTAGAGGTTGCAGTTGCTGTTGGAGTTGTGTAAGTGGCCTTAGAGGAGTAATTCTTTAACATAATTTATGGATGAAAATCTAGTGAAACTGAGGCAGCAGTGACCTGTCTATACTATAAAGTTGCCAATCTCTTTCTAACTTTCTCCTGACACTTCCATCCAACCAGTGTGTAAAGGAACCTCACCAAACCATGACAAAGATAATATCCACCCAGTGGCATTTCTGTCTGAGAAGGAAAGCTAAAACTGTGTGTGATTCAGAAACAAAATTCTGCCTGTTACAGCATTTATCTCAGCAGCCTGTGGGCATATATGTACTCAGAATTATGGGCTTTCAACAACATGATCCCTCTTGTATTTTGTGAAATTTACTGAGCTGTCATGGTAATATTAGTGTGGCAGCAAGAAATGCACAAAGGAGAAGAAGAGGGATGATGAAAATCCGCGAGAAGGATCTGTCTTAAGAAAACATTTCAGAACAGGTGTCTTGAGAATTTCAGCCTTTATAAAGTTTTGTAAGTTTGGGGGTTTCTTTATTTGTTTTTAATCCTACTCTAGAAGCAGAATTCCAGAGGTGTTATTTTCTGTGGGATTCCTGCTTTCCTTACTATTTGTTTGGTGGTAAGAAGTAACAAGAGTTTTGATTTTTCAGAGGAGGGAAGGAGGACCAGAGGCTGTACACCATATTATTTTGGTTTTCTGTGCCAGTGCTGGCTGTACAGTGCACGCTTTTTCCCAGCTTGATGGGAGAAACCCAAGGAACTCTAAGCATGTTTCTTTTCCCCAAGGACAGGTCTGCTCAGCTGCTTTACCTGTTCCCAGAAACAGTAGTAGTTGACCAAATGCTGTTGGGATGACAAATGGGAGACAAATGTGATTTGTATAAAGAGATAACGTGGTCCGAGGTAAGAAAATGGGTGGCATTTTGTACATGCAGCTCTTTTTTGGCCCTCAGATGTCAAAATTCTGCTTCTGGTTTGAGGCTTGCCATAGAGGGCACAGACTGTCACACTGCTGTGGCGGGAGGGTGGAGCATCCCATGGAGGATATGTAATAAATACAGGAACTGCCATTGCATATGCACTTCTTGTTACATACAAAGACTGTTATGAAGTGAAAGTTTTTAAATTGGAACCTTTTTTTGTTTTGGTCTCTAAACATGTTTTCTAAACCAGCAGCAGTGAAGGAACCCCTCTGCACGTTTCTCGGTGATGCTTAGTGTTGTGGGGTTTTTTTAAGTAGACTTGGAAAAAGTTTGGCTTACGGAACAAATAGCTTGCATCATATCCCATGTCAGAAGAGAGACACAATGGTACAAAAAGCACTCAAGAGATACAAATGGGTCTTTTTTCAGTATTTTTAAGGTGGCTATGGAGTCAGAACTCTCCTTCTATGTGATCTTCTAATATGCTTTTTTCTTGAACAAAGGGATTTTTGTGTCTTAACTCAGCTATGCATTATTATTATTGAATCACATGCATAATTTGTATGCATACTTTACAGGCAGTCCCTGGCTATCATCCCAAAGGGGTTTGTGTTGGAGGAGAGTAATGCAAACAAAAATACAGAGGTTGTACTTACGTGGAAAGATATGTAGGGATGATAATAGAAAAATGAGCTGAACAGGAAAATGAGACTCCGAAAGGTGAACATACCTCAGTAGTTTTATTGGTAGATTGGTAGGTGTTTTGAATATCTCGTGGAACACTGACTGTGAACAATATGGTGAATGACCCTTGTGGGAAGGACATGTAGATGACTTCTTGGATGAGACAGGAGACACAGGAGTTCAAATTAAGAAGACCTTGCCAAGCACACGAAGAACTGCAAATTATTATCCATTTTGATGCATCATGAGAGTAATGCAGTGAATTCACACTAACCCATGCTCTGGTGCCCTGGGGATATGGACAGGGGTTTGGTGGTGTGAATCTCAGATTACAAAGGCAGTTGGCAATGTTCAGTAGCTTTAAGCTATCCTAAATCACACTGATTTACATCTCCAACCCATGTTAATTTTAAGAACAATCTTTCTCATTGCCTTGCTGTGTTTAAGCTTGTCGACTTGCTTTTTTTTTTTCTGAAAAGTTTCTTTATCCTGTAGCATTCTGTGTGCTAGCATGGTTGTAAGGTCATAAGCAGCACTTCTTTACAGGGATTCTTGTCCTGTCCATGGGTTATGTACTGACACTAAAGTACTTGCTTAGCTCCTTTGTTTCCTTAGAAATGTGTGTTAACAGCCTCTGCTCCATCCAGCTGGCTCTACAAGGAAAGACCATGGTATAAAATCAGTAGAAAATTGTTTTCATACATTATTCTTCATATTATGTCCAAATTCAAATGCTGCTTGTAGGAGCTACAGGTAGAATACTGAGTAAGTGTATTTCTTTTTTCCTGCTTTCTGCTGAAATTACCCATTGACCTGTGAGCAGCATTTGCTTTATTGAGAAAACAGGTTGTTGACATTCCTGGTGTGTCTCTGCATCCAGCAAAACAATATATTGGCAACCATTTTGAACTTCTCTGACTTGAACAGCACTGAAACTATTATCTGCTTCTATGCAATGACTTGAGTGAGGTGCACAAATTTTGTAGGCTTCTGCAGAAGTAATTTGATTTTTCTATGAAATCATTTCAAATACTGCTTTGGGGGTTTTTTAAATTTTTTTCATTCAGTTTGTAACAATAGAATTAAAACACTCTCTTGACTTACCAGTATGAAATCATCTTTCTCCAAGATTTTGGCAGGTTCTACATGTGCACACATGCATACAGTCTCTGCATTGGCTGGAGCTGGTAGTACCAACTTAAGTTCTTTCAGCAGGAGATATCTAGAAATGTTTGGCTGTACAGAACTCTGCAGGACTTGGAGCATTCAGGCCATTTCCATTCAAGTATCAGTTTCATACTGAAACTATTTTTTGAGAAGAAGAGTTTGTTTTTCAAAGGACAAGCTTAAGAGAAAATAAAATGCTCTGTCTGAATTTTAAAAATTGTCTTGGAGAAGCTCTAGTGCGCATTCTGAGCCTTAGGGGGGTGCAGGGTGTGGAAGGAAAGAGAACAAGGTTGTTTGGTATGAGGGAAATGCTTTTGCTGATTCTGTGAGGAACTGCCAGTTTCTGTCTTAAATTTTAAAACTTTAGGAAAATGTTTGCATGGGGTTGACAAAGACTTGGTAGAGATTTACCAGTTACATACTCAGAGGATTACACCAGTTCTGCATATGTAAGGTCTGTAGAACTGTACCACTAAGCTGAGAGGGTTTTTTCTCCGTGTCACGCAGTGCTTGTTATGACACCAGGTATTAAAACCATAAAAAGGATGAGCCTCAGGTTCTTGGATGCTGGAACTGGCAGCTGGCAGGCAGAGGCAAGCGAGTAGGGTAGAGAGAATGGTTCTGCCTGTCGAGGAAGAGTAAGACCAGCTGAGGAGTTCACCTGGCTCCAGCTTAAGGAAAATATAGCTATAGGTTCTGTGGTGGTAGCTGAGATTGGCCCCTGGGTCCCCTGTTGCCAGCAAATATCCATGAAACCCATTGGGAAAGCCTTCAGCCCCTCTAGCTGTAAACATGCACAAAATACTCGTCTTGGATCCCCTTGTCCTTTCCCTGTGTGTTTGCCAGCTTGTGCACGACATGGGATGGGTATCCAGGTCCTGCAAACAGCATCCTTACACTCTGCCCAACTCTGACCAACAGCAGACGGCCCAGGCTGTGCCAAGGATCCAGCAGGGTGGGAGAGAGCAAGAGGGCTCCTGCAAGAACTGAATTTATTATGTACTAACTCAAGACTCTATTGCAGCGCCTGTGCATGAGAGGATCCAGTTGTGGTTGTTTCAGACAATCTTCATTGCCATTCCTTACAGTGTGGGTGCTGCTCTTTGCAGTACTAACAGCCTTTTAATTCAGCTGCTGTGTGGTCTGTCTGCAGATAAACATTTGCAGATACATATGCTGTGGCGTATGTACATGTACACATAAATATATCTGTTCCCATGGCTGTGCTTAGATAAAAGGTCATGTTGGACTGCAGCTACGAGTAAGACTATTCAAAGTTAAAAGATGAAAATTTTATATTTTTGTTTACAAACTCAGTTGGCTGGAGTGACTCTAAGACAGGTTGAAATTCATACTTCAGACATGCAGCATTCTTAGTAAAACCATACCTTCCAGTATTCCTCAAGTGCTTTGCTCACCCCTCCCATCACACTGTTCAAAAAGCAATACTAACTTTGCAGTTTGATGAGAAAAGGATTTTTTTGTGCAAGAAGTGTGCCCAGCACATGGTGAAGACTGTCATCATCTTTGGAGCTAAGGGGATTGGAGTCTGTGGAGGAGAATGTTGTGAAATAGAGGATGTGCTCGTCAGGAAGAGGCACAGGGCTATGTGGGCATGAAGGGGGAGCGTGAAAGGGTTAGAAGAAGGGAAGCCACTGAAGGGCTTCAAAGGAAGGGAAATGTCTTGTAGGAGAGTGGACAGAACTTCAGACAGGCCCTAAGTGAGGTGGGGTAACTGAGAACTTTCAGTAATCACAGTGCTGCAAGCTGGCCTGATAATTCTGACAGCAGAAGTGAAAAGTTTGTCTTCAGAAGTACTTGGGGGAGCGGGTGGGGATTTTTGGAGGGTTTTGGGGGGGGTGGTTATTAAGTAAGCAAGATCCTGAAGACAAATATTTAACATCTGAAGCGGGGCGGGGGGGGATTTCAGGAAGGTTTCACTAGATGACAATAACTCAAAAAAATGGAGACACAGTTGCACGTTCATCTAGTGAAGCTCCGCAGTGCCTTTCTGAATCAGTGGTTGCAGTTATTTGCATAAATTCAATAACCGAATCACCCCTACTGCTGAATTGAAGGGACTGTTGTAAAGCCCAGGACAAATGGATATAGCGGAAGACATCCAGATCTGTTCCAATAATAAGCTTACTCATTTTGTGAGAAATGAACTCTGAAACCTCAACAGATGAACTGTTGGATTTTACAGAAGAGCTTTTATTGCCATCTACTGGTTTAAATAGGCAGCTTGCTCGACTGCATCGCCCTAAGAACCATTTGGAAAATGTTTGCTTACTGAGAAAATATTTTGAAGAGATTGTTTCAGAATATTCCTTAGGCAAGCTTATCTTTGGCATGATATCAGACGAGTCTGTTTGCAGTTCGCTGTGTTGGCATGCCAAGCTTTATGAAAGGGGGTTCATTTAAACATCTGGAACCTGAGGCACCCATAAATGCGCTCCAGCACGCGCTTCACTTTGCAGGAAATCAGCTCTGGGAACACACAGAGGGTTTTGTACGTGTGCTGTGCAGCAGGTTGTGTGTGCGTGCACTTTGAAAACTGGAGCTGCCAACATTTCTTTCTGCTTTCAACTTCCAAACTACATAAAACTGAGTGGTGTTTGAAGAAAAACTTTCTCTTAATTAGTTCTTCAGATTTTCCAATTACTCCAAAGCCCCCCAAAAATCAGCAGAGAGCTTGAAACTTGATTTAAGTCTGAATCAATTCATTAATAAGGTGAGATTAGCTTGTTTTACTAATATAGATATGAAAGTAAAAGGCTGAGTTTTCTGTCTTTCTCAAGCAAGATGCCCATTGAATAAAATCTTTAGGATAATTTCACTTAATTCCAAAGCCTTTTGTATATTATTCTGTTCAGTATGAAATTCCTTAGAGATAGCTTTTCATTTTCTTTCTGGAGGCATCAATGCTGGCTGACAAGTCATTGCCAGGCTGCTGTATAACTCAGATCTGCAGAGTGTTTATCTTTCATCAGATGAGCTAGGTGTTTGTACAAGCACTCCCAGACCCCTGCAGGTTTGAGGAGCTTAAAATGGGAAAGATCAACAGTGACATTATTCAAATTATTTAAAATCCTGCATCCATTTTGGCTGGCAGAAATGGAGCTATGACCTGGCAGTGGTAGCCACTGCAGTCTGTACACAGGTGTCTACAGCCTTGTACTCACAAGTACATGAAAAGCTCCTCACACAGGGATTAAATCTGAAGAAATAGCAGTAAAAAACAGTAGCAGCATCAGGTGGCTATTTTTTAACTAGACTTGTTGATTTGGAATTTTAAACTGTGTATCATACACTGCAGTAAGACAACAGAGTTGTGCAGAATTTATTTTTCTTTTCCCTGGCATTCTCATGTTCATTCCTGAGGCTATCACAGCCTGACCATCCTCTCAGTGGCCACTTTTTGCAGATCTGAACCAAAACCTTTGTACTCATTGTCACTTACGGTTCCTGTTTTTTGTCTTTGTTCTTTTCTCACAGCTACAAGCCCCCAGTGTGAAAGGCTTTGATTTTGCTAAGCAGCATCTGGGCCAGCACAATAAAGATGATGTCCTGATTATCCATGAGCCAGCTCCTTTACCAGGACCTATTAAGGATACTACCCCATCTGAAAACGGAGATGTGCCCAGCCCCAAGTCCAAGATGTCCACAAAGCCTTCAAAGACCGTTCGACACAGAGGGAGGTCAGTGACAGAGATAAAACAAATTGTAGTAGACAACAGTTTATTGAGGGCTAGTGATTGCTGTGTTTTTAGGGCAATTTCATTGGAATGAACTGTTCCAGAGCTCTGGAACTTGCATTTTCTAGTGAGCCACCAGTGTTACACCTTGCTACTTATTAGTACAAGGTTGTGAGTATTTAATGTTCATTTTTCTCTTAAAGGGAACATACCCAATTGAGAGGGCTGTTTAAGACGCTGCTGAGTTGACTGGAATCCAGTCATTGCTTGCTTACTGGAAACACCAAGTGAATGTTTTCCATTCACTTGGTAAATTTTTCATTTATTTTTCATTCCATGCAATCTTCTTTTTGATCTCTAGCTACTAAGCCAGCGGGTGGTTAAAAACAAATGGAAACCGCTGATGAGGAGCAATATGTTTCAGTCACATTAATAGTGATCAATACATATATGAAGAGTCGAGATTTCCAAAAATAAGCCATATCTCCAAAATTCAGAGAAGATGCAGGAGTGTTGGTTATTTATGATTGTCTGGTGGCTCTCATAGCAAATGAGCCTTATTCAGAAAAAGGAATGATAATTTACAGCTGTGCAAGTGGAGAAGTGTCTGTCAATCGTCAGCAGAAATTTCCTAACCTTTTCCAATAATTACATGATGTCACTGTCCCTTGCTGGAAAGGATTGTGTTTGTAGGATTCATGATTAACAGAGCTATGCAGTAAAGAAGGATCTGTGCACAAAGAAAAGGGGATAAGTGGGAAGGGAACAGGTGAGAAAAAAATGGAACACTGAGGAGAAGAGCCTCTCTGAACTCCACTTTCTGGTAATTCTTCTTCCTCTCCCTCACTCTCACATGTTCACTCCTTTGACTCCAGCTCTGTATTCCCTGTGCTTATACCTATGTGATGCTGCACAGTAGGAGGAAAAAAAAACCAATCAAGGGCAGAGTTGGATGAGCTGAGAAAGAAGCTAATGGTGATTCTGACTAAGCTGCAGGTCTCTGCAACACAGCTTGCTCCACTGTTCAACCTTCTGTGCTTCCTCTAAAGCCCCAGTTGTCCTAAGATCCTTGCTTCATCTTCCCCATGTGGGCTCCATGGAGCTCACTTTCCCCTTCCAGATGCTAAGCCTGTCTTCCTAACTCCCTGCAGACCTTGTAGTAAGGTGCCAGTGGTACAGTGGAAGGTGGGCAGAATTGGAAAATAATGGAAGAAAAATGAGCTAACTAGTTTTGGTGTAGCTTACATAAATTAAAACAAAGTAATATCAATCTGAAAGACAAGTGTTTCTGTGTTTCTTTTTAAAAGTTCAGAAGTGATCTAGGACAGAGATGATACATAGGGGAAGGGAAGGCATCTGTATTTATATGCAGATAAGCATAAGAAAAAAGTTTTAATTTGAGGTTGCTACTGGATTCCGTCTGGAATAATTCAGAAAATTAAGCAGGAAAAATTTCAGAAGCCAAAATTTTAATGGTGTGCCATGATCCCATTGTAGAAGACCACCAGGTAATACAGGTGTGATTTGCCCTTAGAGAAGCCATGCTGGCTGTCACCAAGCCCCTTCTTATTTTTCATGTTGCAGTTGCAGTTTCCAGAGCGATCTGCTCCATGACCTTCCTAGGCACAGAGGTGAAAGTGGCTGACCTGTAGTTCAGACACTTGAAATGTTTTTAAATGATGATCTCCTTCTTCTCCCTCATACTCCCTTAAGAACAAGTCTTCCTTTAGGCTTAACTCTGGAGATGCTGCCATCATCTCCCTGCCATGCTGACGTGCCCATGTCAGCTTGTGATTTGAAACATTTATTCCCCGAGGCAGAAGCTGAGATATGAAATGGTATCACACTGTGTTATGTTGGATTTAGCTGCTTGATGTCCTGTGAGGAAATACAGAACTCAGTTCGTCACAGTTCAGTTCAGGATTGTGTGTTCCATGCCAGGAAATCTAGTGGTGATGTGAGTACACGTCCTGTGTCTGTAAGAAACAACAAACAAGGACAGGCGAGTTCAGAAAGCTCAGCTTCCCGAGGCTCCAGCTGAGAGCTGGACCTGTTGTTTTGGCTTGAGAATATCCAACTATTCCTCAGCACTCACAAGAAATGGCTGCTGCTGACTCAACTCGATTTATATTCCTATCACTTAGTGATAATTTGGATAGACTGAGGTAAGAGTATGAAGGGGAATGCAGAGCACAGTGAGATGAAACAGAAAGGCAGGAGGAGATCTGGAAACAGAACTCCAGCCTCATACTCTGCTGAACCAAGACAAAGGTTGTTGGCTCTAATTTTCTGATATTCGTGGAGATTCGCAGAAGCTCACAGGGAAGTCAGGCAGGCAGCACTCAAGACGGCGATTGAGAGAGTTTTATTTACAATTCTTTCTTTATATAAGCATTAAAAATCTAGCGACTATTGGTCGGCAGTTTTCCACCTCCTAAAATGATGGGTTACAACCCTACAACATCCAGTACCAAAACCACAGAGATTAGAAAAGTACAGAAATGCAACTTATCTCTGTTCTCCATGAGAAAGAGGAGAAAGATTTCTAAAACAGTGCGGCTGCACAAAGGTGGTAGAGATGATAGCTCTGCACACCCTCTCCCCATAGAAAAAGATGCAGTGATGCAGATCTCTAAGCTCATTGAGGACCATTTATCCTCTTTTCCCTGCTATTATTTTTTTTAATTGGGATATGGCATTAGTATTACAGTCCTGCAGATCAGGCCATTGTTCCAGGAGGAGAAAAAGGGAAGTTGAATTCAGAGCATTGCCTGCTGCAAGGAGTGGATTTAATATCAATGGACTTGTCAGGCTGCATTTGGTTATCAGCCTGTGGGCCCTGGGCAGGTTGATGTTCAGCCCAGAGCCTCAGGAACTCGTTCAGATATGCATCTAGCCCGAGCAAATCCTGCACTGATGAGGTTAGTGCACACCCATGTGCACGCTTGCCATGATTAACTCCCTGCCGGAATAGAATATGAGTGTTCACAGGACAAAATGGTCACTAGAGATACTGTCACAAAGGCTGATCCCATGTGAAAAGACAGGCTTTCATGGCAGTTAGGCAGCTGTGTGGGCCCTAAAATAGAAAAAAATATTTTTTTCTCTTTTTATATTATCAGAATAAGTTTACAGCTGAAGTATTTTGTTGGGGGAAATCATAGGGTTTTTTTTATTTTTCTCTATTGCCTACAAAAGCTGCGAGCACTAAGACTGTAATTTTTAGATAACAAATGTTCTTAAGAATCTTGTGACTGCATGGAATAAATACATAAAAGAAGCATTTTTGAATGGCCTTACTTTTGACTAGTCGGGAAGTTATTCACATAGATTTGTATTGTTAGCAAGACAACACCAAGTTAGCAAGGCTGAATGTTACACTAGTTACCTATATGGGTTTCATATTCCTAATATAATTATTTTCTTTCTGAGAGGTAAATTGCTAGTTACTAATGCTGAGCTTTTTCTTTTAGCATATTTTAAAGGCAAGATTACCTAATAACATTGTCACACGTGAATCCTCTCATAGTCATTTTTCACGCACAAGAGTAACATCGTGGCAATGACTATTGAGCTATGATAATGTCTTATAAATTTACATATAAACAGAGGAAAATTTTAGCAGACTTCACAAGATATTTTAGTACAGGATTCTTTGCATGTGGGAAGTGTGCCCCTTTGCAAACTTGTGTTACACGTTGGTTTGTTTGTTTTTTACTGTCTGTGGCAGAATTTCACCATCAGATGCTGAATCCACAGCAAGTGAACAGTCCAGCGGGAGAGAGACAGGAGAAGAAAGTGCAAGACCATCAGCTGTTGCAAACGAGGGCAAACCACGAAGAGCAGTGAAGAAGGGTTTGTTACTTTTTTTTTTTTCTCCTTTTATGCTCTAGTGCTTTACTCAGATTGAAGAGTTACTCTGGTGCTGTAACTTTTCTAAGCTCATCTTTGGCTGTTGATTTTTCTGCTTTCTGCCACAGAAAATCCCTTCCTCTGGTTTCGTTTCTTCTGTTGAAACTGCAGAGCTACACATTCCTTTCATTCCAGCAAGCTTTGGAAAGAAATGGCTTAGCAGGAATGAATCTTGCCTCCTTTTGTCCCACACACACCCCCAGCAAAAGTCTTTCCAGTTATGCCTAATTGTGTCTCATGGTAGCAGAATTGCAGTTACATGGGCAGTAGAGGTCACAGCAGGACTTCAGACCACAGGGTGTGTCTGTAACAGTAACTTTGGAAAAGTGAGATGAAAAAAACAGACACCAGAGAGGTAAAAGCTTTACAAAGAAGTTGTAATTCAGTCATCAAAATGCCTGCATGATTGTACTTTAGAATGGTCAAAATTCAGTGCTAATATGTTAATAACACTGGTGGTTTTTTATAAAGAACCGTATTGCTTCCAGTCAAAGTGCCACTATTTTTCTTGGAGGTACCCTAAAATACATTTATATGTATTTATATATTTGAGAAGTTAATAAAACATGTCCAGAGGCTTTGAGTTGCTCCAACCTATCTGACTTCAATTCTGTTGCTCTGTTTTAGTGTTCTCCCATTTCGTCTTACCTGGGAACTCCATTTTCATGTCTTCATTTTCTGTTTGGCTTAAAACCTTACATAAAGTTTAACATTTCGTTTTGGTATAGAAATGTTAATTGCTGCATCTGAATTACCTGGTAAAGGCAGCAAGGAGACTGTGGAAAATGTCTCCTTTCTACCTATCATGCCCTTACTGGGTAAAATACACTATTTTCTCAACATTTGGTGCCTCTAGTTTGCAAATCATAGGGAGTATTTTTAGCATTCTGAATTGCAGGCACTGTCTGCAGAGAGCTCTCTACTAAATGGGAGATTCAGTTCCCTTTTTGTGCAGCTGAGATTTGGCAGTTTGATCCAAGTTCATGCATTTCATTCAAAAGTAAAGGCAATCATCTTACTGCTGCGGTTTTTTTCCAGTTGCCATCCTAGCTAAATTATTTGTCATAATTACTGTGTTGTCTCTTCTTTTTCCTTTATGTTGTCAGGAGCAAACAGAGTAGGTAAGTAACCAGAGCTGGTAGTTGAGTACAAATGTGAATAGAGGTGTTGGAGTAGCTGCAATTATGTCTTAAGGATGGAAGAGTTTGTCGTCTGAGTCTAAGAAAATAAAATTGCTTTTGAGCTATTGAAGTACCAAAAAAGTCTCAGTAACACAAATTACAGTAATCCAGCACATTTTTCTAATTTCTCCCTCCCAATTCTTTCAAATTATTGAGGAAAACATTGCTGTGAAAGAAGCAAAACTAAGGCAGCTGTTGGTCCTGAAACCAGCTTTGAGTAAACAAGTTGGAGATTCTGTTAGAATTAATGTCTTTACTGGAAGCCCAAGGAAAACACGAGCTACCTGCAAAGAAACACAAACATTTAGTCATGAACTAGTGCTTTCTTTGCCAGGATTGGCACATGGCAGACATAGGGCAGGAGAAAGCTGACACTGATAATGTCTAACACATCTGGTGGTGAAATAAGGACTGTGGCCTCTGATAGCACTGACCATCTCATAAGGGTCAGTAACAGCCAACCTTCTGTCCATCCTTCTGTACTGTGATGCTTTTTTTGGGGGGTGTAATGAGTCCTCAGCTGCACCCTAGGGACATCACTTCCTGGGACACACAGAGACTGTGAAACATATCTGTAAATGTATATTGTGGCATGATTAAGATACCAGTGGATGGGTTGAAGAATCTCATTGACTTTATCTGATTTTGGATGAGGCCTTGTGCACCTTGGTTGCTGTGTCTCTTGAGGGTGTATTGAGCAGTAGCCTTTATCTCCAGCTGTATTGGTTTTCATATGAAATCACAGCTTCCTGACATTTCAATTCAATTAATAATTTCAACTCAGGGAGCAGTGATGAACATCAATCCTGACGTGTGACCTATATGGACTAGTTGTTTAAACATAGTCTGACCAGTGTTGGGGTATTAATTACCTTTTTTTTTTTTTAGCCTCAGCTGAACTAGTCTGAAATCAAAATTTCTTTCATGTAGTGCCTGCCATCTCATAGCTTTATAAGGAAGATTTTCTAAACATTAATAATACTGTAATATAAGAACTTTGAAATGAGAAATTACGCTCATTCTCTCTGTCAAAAAATCACTAGGGTGATCCTGTAGATTTTAAGTCTTCTGAAGGAGATGATGCATTTCTGTTGAAGCAATTAACTCTTGGCAGGACCTGGCGTGCACTTCCATGCGTTCTGGTTCTCATAGGGTCTTTCATTGGTTGTATTTGAGTTGGTTTAACCTCTTCAACCAATTACATGACAATATTTATGCAGCTTTCTTATTACCATGTGAACTGTTTATCCTGTCACAGAGAAGAAATCGGCTTTAAAAACTTTAATCAGTATATGCCTGTAAAATTCTTTGTGCTTCGTGTAGATTTCCAGGCTTTTTTTTGTTTGCTCCTCTATCACTCCTATCACTTAAGAAATGCATTTTGCATTGAGACATCTTTCATTGCTTTTTGAACCCCCATTTGAGCAATTTGCATCTTCTTAAGTACTGATAAGGGGAATCATTAGCAGAATGTACTTAAACAGCTTTTTATGGAGCAAAGTAGATTGAGATTTTGGGGATTTGCAAATGCCAAGAGCTTGATTTACAGAAATAAAGAATGACAGCTCACCTTCTGCAAATATAATGGGAAAATGTTTATAATATGAAAACCACGGGGTAAATTTGTTACACACTAAATATGAGTGAACTGCAAGGCCTGTAGGGCAAATTAGACAGAGATGGAAAGCAGGGTGTTGTTTTGTAGCATAGCCTAAGGTTTGACTGTGATAACCCTGGCAGCACTGCTTCACTCTATTGGTTCTGGTGATTTAGGACCTCCCCAGAGCAGCAGTGGGAACGAGCAGCACTCCTCAGCCTCTATCTTCGAGCACGTGGACAGGATGTCCCGTTCCTCTGATGCCAGCAGAAGGGTCCCCAGCAAGATCCAGCTGATTGCCATGCAGCCCATGGCAGCGCCGCCGGTGCAGAACTCGGTGCTCTCTGATCGGGTGGCAGAGACCAACAAAATTAATAAAGAGGTATTTTTAAAGGGCTTTTGGAGGACTGTATGCCTAGCCAAGAGGGAAGGGAAAAGTGTCCAGTTTCTTGTTGTCAGGAGTTCCTTGTAAAGTCCTGAGTTAAATGTTGACAAGTTACAGGAATAATCCTGTTTCCATCCAGAGAAATTATCTGACCTGTTTTTTAAAGAGATGCCTAAACCAAAATTTAAACACAGGATTTGATGGTCAGGATACCTTGTTTAGCATCCTTTTGCAATCAGACTTAACAAGAGTTGTCCTGATTTATGTATGAGAGTTGAAACGTGGCCCACCTTGGTTTTCATTCTACACTATTCTTTCACTTTTCAGAACTCAGGATGTTGGTTATACAAAGAAATTATCTCAAAACATTCCGGGGTATGAATTTGGAGCACAGTTCATTGCTCTCATTGCCCTTGTGTTGCTGCCACATTCCCTTATAGCTTATGGCAGCCTCTCATGCTCAGCAGAGGCACTGAGTGATGAGCTCAGTCACTCTTTAAGTTCTTGCTCCTTATATGATGAAGGTCATTAAAGGGAAAGGGTTTATCACTGTTGATCAAATATGTATCTGTTTGCCTAGCATAGCTAACTACAAACTGGTTAGTCTTATTTTTTCAGAGCCGTATCACTTCTGGCAGACAGCTGGAGTTTTTTGTGTTCCTCCTGCCTTTTGTTAACAAACTGCCACTTCCCTCTAATTGCACCTGCTGTGCTGGCAATCGTGTTGTGTATAATGGTACATCTGCCTGGGGAGACAATGGGGAGACTGCAAAATATCCAGGAAAGAAAGTGTGTTCATAAATTGTGCAACTTATTTTAGTCCTTCAGAGATTTGGGGGAGGAGGGAGGCAGGGGCAGGCAGAGAGGTGGGGGGGAGAGGTTTAGGGAAGAGCAGCAAAATCCAGTTTGCAAAATATACAACCGAAAAAAATCTGGTTCTTCTTTATTTTTTTTTCTTCCTCCTTCCCTCTTTAAGATCCAAACAGCCCTGAGGCATAAATCTGAGATTGAGCATCACCGCAATAAGATTCGCCTCCGCGCCAAGCGGAAAGGGCACTATGAATTTCCAGTGGTGGATGACGTGGTGGTGGTTGACTCCAAGGAGCAGCACAGAATATATCGCAAGGCACAGATGCAGATTGACAAGATCTTGGACCCTGGAGGCAGTGTGCCTACTGTCTTCATAGAGCCCAGGAAGAGGTAGGGATTTCAAATATGGAAAGAAGATTTTTCTTTTAGATTCAGATTTTTACGTCAAAACTGTACTCCTTAACTGTCAGAGCTTAAAATCATTTTGATCACTAGTTGAATTTTAATTATCTAGGTGAAAAGGATTGGGTTGTTATAAACATTTTTATTTATTTCAGCATATGCTACTATGTTTTGTTTTCAAATTATTTTTTACAAGTTTCCAGCAGTGAATTCTTGATAAATAAGTCCAAATGCATGAAAACAGTCTCAAAACAATTTAGTATTTGCTCTGCCATTTGTTTGAATAATTCTTGTGTGGTGTAGAGGGATCAAAGTTGCAATATCAGCACTAAAAAAGAAACCTGCAAGTAATATATATGCAAGTAATATAACCAGCAAGTAATAATATTTTTATAAAGCCAGGGATGGGGGGTGGAAATGTGCAAAATAAGGAAAACCTTGAACAACCTAAAAAGCATGAGGATTCTGAATGTTAAAGGCAAATTCACAAATCAGTGAGATTACCCAGAGGGAATACATAAAAGGTTATGAGGCACATCTGTCAGCCTCACAGATCTGTCTTCCTGGCCTTGTATTTTCGGAGAAAGTTTTCCCTGGGTTCTGTTTAGGGCTTATGAATGCCAGCACTTTGTTCCTGGAGCACTGGCACCCTGTGAGTGCTTCTGCACTGACAGAAAGTAGATTTTCCCCAGTGGTGTGGGTCCCTCAGCTGGTTTGCCTGCTGGGGTTAAACCCAGGTGCCACTGGAGAGAATTTAAGGGAAGAATGGGACGTTTTGGAGAGAGAAGCTTGAGGAAAAAGATTTGAGCTGCCTAATGGGACTGGCGTGAAAAACTGAGAAAGGGAAGAGAAACAGGGCCGAGGCAAGGATGACTTGGAGGAAATGGGCAGAGGAGTTCAACCTTGAGTGGAATGAGAAGAAAAATTGTAAAAATAAATGCTTTTTTTTTTTCTCTCTCTGCTTTTTGTTTTCTTCCTGTCAAGTTCTCGTGCAAAGCGTTCTCCCAAGCAGCGGCGTCGCCATCAGATCAATGGGAGCCCGCTTGATGCCGAAAAGGACAGGTTAATCACAACTGACAGTGATGGCACGTACAAAAGGCCCCCAGGAGTCAATAATTCTGCATATATTGTATGTATGTCTCTTAATGGCAGGAATGTTCTGATAATGATGACAGTTGTGACACTGGGAGGTTTTTTGCCTTCTGTTTATGGCTTATATGATACGGTTAGTTTCAGTCGTGTTGTTAGTGTGTAAATCAAAGTAAAATAAGGATTTCATTCACAGTCTGTCATTATTAAGCAGTAAAATTCTGCCAAGTATTCCTTTTTATTACGGAGGCCAAGAACCAAAGCCTTGTTTTCATTAATGCCACTGTGTTATGCACATGAAAGTGCACTTGGCATGTTCCACAATATCTTGAACATAGTTTCACTCTAGTCCAATTTGCTGGATGTTATATATTCATCTGTTACAGAAAATTTCATCCTTTGCTCTTACAGAGTGGAAGACTGAGTTCTTTTTGTGAGAAATTTTCTCATCTTTCAAATGTGGGAATTAATTATTAATGAAAGAGAAACACATCTTCGTACTACAGTAACTTGAAACAATTCTAGTGCAATGTCTTGAAAATTAATTTTGTTTCACATCTAAAAAGGAAAGACGCTGGAGAATACTTCTGTTCAATCATATCCATGTCACAAACAGTATTTAGGCATATTTAACCACTTGTAAGCAGATTTCATGATGCCAAATGCTAATTATTAGAAGCCCCTGGACAATTCTCATCTTTCATGACGGTTTAATAATTTTAAGAATCTCACTGTTTGCTGCATATGCGGTCAGGTGACTCTGATGTCGATTTCTGCAGTTTCCCTTTGCCTTCACACATGAGTGTGATGATTTTAATGTCATGCTGCAGTAGAATGAATTATCATCTGAAGCTGTTTAATTAAGACATGGCACACAGCAGGCTCAGCCCCTTTGGCATCTGCAGTGAGACTGCTCAGAATGCTAAGTTCCTAATAAAGTAGAGGCTTGTGCCTCTTGACGACTGATTTTGCAGTCTGCATGCAGTGGTAAGAATGAGCTCTGATAATAAGTCTGCTGCTGTAAAGCTCGTTTAATTTCCTCTCACTGATGAACAATAAGCCCATGTGGTAAGATCCCAGGTAGTAATTATGATGCATGCCTAAGGTATTGCTGCAATGAAGCACTTTTACATGAATCCCATTCAGGTGCTGCACCCAAGTTCAAGTTCCATGCAGGTAACCACTTAGTTCCTTAACAGCTTCCTTTGTGTGTTTTTCTAGGAGGTGATAATTGTTTAATGTTACTGCTGATGTGGTCAGTTAGAAGCTAAAGACTGAATTAATTTCTTGGAACTGCAAAAGCTGCAAAGAAGTGAAAGATGTAGATGGAGCTTATTGTCTTTTTCTGGGTGGAGAAATGCTCTCTGCATGACTTCACTGTGTGCTTGCAGACCCCAAGATTTCTGTTACAGCTGAGTAACTCCTGCACAAAGCTCTGCTGCCTTACCTGAGATCAGAGTCCTTCAGGTCGCACGGAATGAAGGATTTGGGCTGTCAGTGTTACGCAGAAATAGGGAGGGTCAGGGCAGGTGCTGTGGTTCTGGCCAAAGACTCGGAATGGCTCAGACTGAATGCCCACAGGGGCTTGGAAGCTGCTTAGCCCTTCTCCATGGCTGCCCTTGACCTTCTTTCCGTTTTCTCCAGTCCGATCCGGACCTGCCTCCTGAGCCGCAGACCTCCTCCTCGGCGGAGCTGGGCAAGTTCGCGGGGCTGCCGCCGCAGCCGGTGTCGCAGTACGTGCCCCCGCAGCCGTCCATCGAGGAGGCTCGCCAGACCATGCACTCGCTGCTGGACGATGCCTTCGCGCTGGTGGCTCCCAGCGGCCAGGCCAACGCCACCGCGGCACCGCCCGGGGTGACCGCGGCACAGCCGGTGAGCCGCGGGGCTGGGAGGGCAGCCGGGTGTCGCGGAGAGCTCGTGGGTAAATGGAGGCAAACAGAACAAGTGGCAAGAGGAAGTTTATTAAAAATTCTTTTCTTATATAGATATTAAGAGTCTAGCGGTGATTGGTTCATAGCCATCCACCCCCTGGGGCGATTGGCTGAGCCCTTACAGCACCCAGTAGCAAAACAAAGGTTAGAAAGAGCAAGAAGAATTCAGCTTATCTTTGTTCTACATACGATTCATAAGGAACCTTAGAATAGTGCATCCACAGCCGGGGACACCGTGGGTCACCTCCTGGGCCAGCTGGGGCAGGGAACAGAGCATGCAGCGTGGGGGATGAGGTTTGGAAGGTGGCTCTGGGCAGGGAGTTAGCGCCGGGGAGCCACGGCCGCTGCTGGTGAGCCCTTGCTGCCATGACTTACACTCCTGGAACAAGGAGGATTCAGAAGTGACCGTCACGAGATTGGTGAACTTACTTGCTAAGCTGTTTGGTTTCTTTTCCCTTTTCCGATCTCATCCATAGTGATGCCAGAGTGATTTTTGCCTTTTTTCTTTTATGTATTTGTAACTTCCACAGTACTTTTCCCTACCGTTTTCCCCAGCTAGAAAGACCAAACACATTGCAGAGCTCCAAGCCCAGGGGGGCACAAAGCCCCTCTCCTGTCTTGGTTCTTCTTGGGAGCCAAGGTTTGAAAACAAAATCTTCAAGACACATTTTCATAAAGAAGTGCAGCTAGTGCCAAGGGTGGGGGGCTCCAGAGAAGGGACTTGACCTGGGGGAATCAGTACTTGTCCTCCTAATTGGTCTGTTATCAACTATGCTAATTTCCTAAAACCTGTAAAAGTGTATTCACCCCTGCAAGGGTCGGCTTTTGTGGATATTCTTCCATAAATGCTCCTGGAGCTCCAATAAAGATCCGCTTTTATATTACCTCCTATGCTAAAATTATCTCGACTTTCATTTCTGGGCTGAAAAAGGCAACAATAGGAGTTCTCCTTTGGGATGACTTTTCTGTTCTTCTCAGTTAGGATCTTTCCCAGTCAGTCTTGCTGTGTCCAAGAATAAAACTAATTTTTTTTACAATATGTGTGGTAGTTCCTACTTTGACAATGAAAAAAAGAATGCACTTGGCATAGGTCATATTTTTCAGCAGGATATCCATATGTTTCCAGGAACTGAGGGATAGGAAAGCAGTATTTCTGTGTATGATTTTTTGCTTTTGATGGAGCACTGAGACACATGGATAATCTTTTAGGTCATCTCAAGTTCTGTTGAGTCTGAGCTCTGTGGTCTCTCTGCTGCAGTCTGATGATGTTTGAGGTCGAAAGAGATTTCCAAATGCAAAACTTGGCTTTTAGCTAAATAGACATTGGAGTAGCTCTTGATCTTCTACAAGTGAGAAAAAGTATTTCTGAAAGGTTTTTAAGACTCTGATCACTCAGAAGAGATTCTGGCCTGCTGTAGCAGTGATTCCCAGATCTTCTTGTGCTCCTTTGTTTGTAAAACTTAAGTTCTTACGGCTGCCATCAAGTCATGCATACAGGCTTAGTGATCTCTGCCATTCATCACTTAGAAGGCTGACTGTGGACTTCCCAGGGTATGCATTTTAATTTTAATTTGGTGGTTTTTTCTGTTCTTCTGACAGAGATACATGGAATTTGGAATGACTCCGCCAACAGCACCAGGTCTCCTACCAAGGTAGCTTTTGCTGATAAAATTATCATTTATTATTTTCCTTGCTGTTACTCCAGATTTCTTACTGGCACTGGTATATTATTATGCAAAGTACTGTATAAATGAGAAGTAACAGGAGTCCAGATCCAGTCTGTGTAATTTATTTATGTAGCACAAATGACATATGCATGCTGTATGGAATCCAGGCCTCTGTTTAAAAGAAATGTGTTTCTAGCCCCTGGGCTATAGAGATATCTTTCCAAATATTCAGCCAACCACTGAGTTTGAGCTTTTGGAGAGCCTGAAACAGTTACTCAGATGCATGTAATTCTCCAAATACTCTTGCTTTCATCTTGTTTCTGTATCCTCAGGGCAACACTCACTCACAACAGCTTTCATATGACTAACAGATTCATTCTATTTTTAACCGAGTTGAGAACAAATGACAGAGCACAGTGACCCTCACAGAGAAAGTCTGCCTTGCAGCCCTATTATTATAAAATCAGGGAAAGAACAAATTTTCCGTCTTCTCCTGCCCTTGCTGTGGGAGAATTGTGTAAAGGGAGGAAGACAGTTGTCCAGGTGACTGTTAATTTTAAATTTGGTTTATGTGTTTTAAACACATGTGAAGTTGGACTCTTGCTTAGTTCTTGGCTGGAGGTGACAGTTCCAGTGTGAGTGGAGCATACATGAAATGGCACACAGTATGACACAGTATGGTGTACTTTTTATAATTCAGGTTACCTTGAAGATTATGAGCTTTGAGACTGCCAGTGCAAAGCATAACAAATTGTTTGTTATTGAGGAGATTTTGTCTTTGTTGGCCTGTTACATATTCAGGGAAAATGTGATAAATTAATCTTGGAAGTGCTGTAGTCCATGTTAATACATCTGAGGAAGATAGTGTCTTCACAGCATTTTTTTTGTTGAAATCTTTATCATTCTTTGGCACAGGTAGTCTGAATTTATGTAAATTGCAAGTTAATGGCACCATGATTAAAAGTTCAAATTCTGGCTTTTCCAGTGCCGACAGATTAAGTTAACAATCTGCAAAGCCATTGACCTTAACAGAAAGAACTCCTCTAAGTTTTCATTAAAACACAAAGTTTCCTAAAGCTTGGTCAAGAGAAAACAAGGAAAGAGTTGTCATGATTGTGCAGTGGGAGCTATTCTCAAAATCTGAAGATAATGATAAACAAATTGATAGAAGCAGTGTACCAGTTAGAGGAAGGAAAAATAACCCGGGGTCACTGTGATTGGGTGGCATGTATCAATGTCGTAGTCCATTGGCTTAAATATCCAATGCATGGAATAATAGTTGGGTGAGCATACTGTTCTCTTCTCTGTAATAATGCAATCAGCATCTTTAATGGGGTGGAAACGACCTGGGGAAAAAAGTTAAATGTAAAAGACCTAGGTCACATAACAGCTAGGCAGACATAAAGGCACAGTGAACAGCTTTTGCCAGAAAGTGGATATTGCATCATGTAACAGAGGCAGAGATACTTAGTTATAGTGGATTAGTGGTGTAAAATTGATTTTTGGAGCGGTATCTCCCGACTTAAATGACTGGAGATAATTTTTTTTTTTTTTGGATGTGCAAAAATCCAAAGCTGAGTTTCAGTCTGGGAATAGGAAGGAGCACTAGAAAGCCTGTACAATACAGATGCATAGCTGTATCCTGAATTTATACTCTTACATTGATCTTCGACTTTAAATAGAAGCTATACCTGTCTATTATAAATTGAGAAGGTGAAGGGTTATTAAATGTGTACCTTTCAAGTGCAAACGCATCAGCAATAAAGGATTTCCTTCCTGCCCTCTGAAAAATGGGACAAAAAGAATACATTTGCAGTCATGTTGAGAAAATATTTTCTTTAGACAACATCAAAAAATTGCAATAATTAATCAGCTTCAAAATTCCAGCTCAACACTGCAGGTATAAAGGGCCAGATGATCACATCCTTTAGTGATTACAGTGATTAACATAACAGAAGTGATATTGTTAAACATTACCTACCCATTGAAGCATTTATTTTAACTAGCTGGTGTGGTTTGAAATGGTTTTCTCTGGATCTGCTGAGTGGACAGGTGGGGGTTGTATGTAAGGGAACCAGGGAAAATCTTGCACTTCCATGATGGGATTGTTACAGCCTGAAGCCCTTAAACCTCCTCCATTTAGTAACACTGTGTGCCAAATGGCTGCTACTTTTATTTACAATTACTTGTTTGTGCTTCATTAGGCAATTTATTATGTCAGCTTTCTTTTCTTTCTGGCTGTCCTACGAAGGTGGGTAGTTTTCCAAATAAAGCACTAATAGTCTGAATTAGATGCAGTCACAGGATTTTGTGGTAAAACAAAGGGGTGTAAAATTGAGGTCTTGAGGAACAGGATACTCTGCAGTCCATAGGCTAGGAGGGCTCAGATGCCATTGTGGTAAAAGGGGTGTAAAACTCATCCCTAGCCCTCACTTTGTGTAGTTCCAGAGTTTGGATGTTTGTCTCACTTCCCTTCATTTATACTCACACAATTAGTGAGGTTAGATTGATGACAGTTTCTGTTGTGAACTCTTTTTAGCAAATAATGTAGCACTGACTACCAGCACCAGCCTGATTTATAGGAAACATTAATGTCAGTATACATTGCATTTCTTTGTATGTGCTAATGACAGCTTTGAGTTGTTTCATGAATCTTAAAGAGCAGAGTTTTGAAAGCTTACTGAAAAATTATCAGAATGCTTCATGAAGTAATAATTGTTCATAGAATACACATGTAATGCAGTGTATATGTTTTGTTTTAGACCAAAACTGTGTGCTCAGAAACTCTTGAGTAGAGCCGGCTTTGTTGCTGAGTTAAGCAGCTACCTCACTGCTGAAGTCTTACTTTTCTTTCTTTCTTTTTTTTTTCATTGAAGATTCTCTTTTTTCCCCAAGGGGAAAACAAGATCTCAGGATCTGTGGACTGTTTTCTCCTCACTGAGATTGCAACATGTGAAAAACACTGATGCTAAGTTTTGTTAAAATACATTCTTCAGATGTAAATATTTTCTTCAACATTGAAGGTTACAGCTGCATTAAAAGGCATCATAAATAATTGTTGTATGAGGTATGCCTCCATTATTGTTTCTAATTAGGGGTTTCACTTATTTTAATCTGGAGTCCTTTTCCACAGGCAGAACTTCGGGCCAGGTTTTCTGCAACCTGCGGAGTTAATGCACGGAGAGCAGCCACCCCCTGAGGTTCAGTATTCCTCCCGAGGGATCTACTCTGAGGAAATGCCATCAGTGGCGCGGCCACGACCAGTTGGAAGCACTGCAGGTACACTTCACTTAAGTTGAATATGCAATAAAATAGCTGATCCTTTTCTGTATCTGCTCTTACACCAAGGTCATCGTTAAGATGTCATTCTCTTTCAGCTGCTACATGTGATAGGTGGTCCTTGTCCTCATTGCCCAAAAAAAAATTTTTAAAAAAATCACGAAATGAGGTTAACTTTATTTCTGTAGGACCTTGCAGAAAAAGGCAGTGCTTTGCCACTTTTGTAGTATCTTACAAGCACTGGTTATCACAAAGCATATTTTCACAAAACTCCATTCTCTAAGAATGGAAGATGACTTGTTTTAGAGAGCACAATGTATGCTAACTTTCCATTTCAAACTCCTTCTTTTGTGCTACATGAACTAATTGGTGCATCCCAAATCAGCATGCTAAATAGCAAACATTTTTAATACTTTTCTATGTCTGTGTTTCTCATTTCTCCTTGTAGAATTGAATGCATTAAAGCCATATTTCTTAGTTTTAGATTATATTATCTATTTCTGCTCTCCCATATGAAATCACCTTCCCTGATTCGGTTGAGATAATTTCTGTAGCAGTCACCAGTGCTGCCATGAATAAGGTGCTAACATCACATGGCAGTTAAGCAGCAAACACTTAGAGGAATAAAAGATTGTATTGCTGTGCAAATGCTTCAGTTAATTTTCTCCTGGATAAATATTTTCCTCCTTGAAAAAGACTGGAAATATGGTCATATAATTACATCAGAAGGCTAGTTTTGATAGTTGCTATCATCTCCCTGTAAATGTTAAATGAATGAGAATAGTAGGAATGTAGTAACTATTACAGCTTAATAATGGTTATTTTATTTTGATTCACACTATTGTCTAGATGTCCATATGTATTCTGCTTTAAAGTTTGGAGGTAATTAATATATTTCATTTCTGTTCCTCAGCATAATAACATGTAAATGTCAAACTTCTCAAATATTGGGGGGTTTTGAGAGGAAAATATGAAAGAGATCTGACTGTCCATCACGTAAATCACGCTGTTGTTTTTGTCTTTTCCTCCCTTTTTGTACATACACACAGTTTTTATGTATCTCTGGGTTAGATGTGTTTCGTTTCTAATGAATAATAAAGTACTATTTTAGCAATTTTAAGAACAAAAATATAAATTACATTTCCCTTTGGGAGGAAATTCACGAAGAAGGAAAGCTGGCATGTTGTTACATGTCTCTTGCAATTAACGGTGGCAGCTCTCCTTGCATATGTTTGAAAGCAGCAGGAGGGAGGGAAGGGAAGGAAAAGGAGAAAGGAGGAGGTTGGCTTTCAGGCTGGAAGGAGATGCAGTGTGTTCTGACCTTCTCGTTAGTTAACGACAGCATCATTTAATATTTAACCACAAAGCAAAGCTGAGAGAATCACACTCTTATTTAGCGGTGTATTTTATTCTTCGGAGCCGTGGAACAGGAGGCAGCCTGCAGAGTTAGGGCCTTGCCAGTGTGATGCAAATCAGCTGTGCCACAGGAGCAAATGTCTTCCCTTTGCTGCTGAGGAATTGGCATGGAGGCATTGCCAGAGCTTTCCATGAAGCTAAAGGAAAGGGCTGGCATGGGTTTGGGATGAAGAGTGGTCCATGTCACAGATGCATGTGTCCCAGCCTCTTCTGTCAGTGCAGGGCCGTGAAATGCATCACACTCACATCAACTGCACAAAATGCACATAACTTTTCCGTCTTTTTTCCACACTGACAGCCTTCTTTCTGCCGATTTTTATTAATTGCACAGAAACAGAGCTCCGTTTTCTTCTTGTCTTCTGCTTCCAACAAAGTTTTATGTTATCATGTGTCTGCCCTGCAAACTTGACTGTGTATGAAGATGAAAAAAAACCAATATTTGCTTTTAAGGTTCTCAGATACAGCACCTCACTCAGGTGGGAATTGCTAGCAGGATCGGAGGTCAACCAGTGGAGATCCCCTCAGGCAGAGCAGGGCATGGCCAGCCGGGGGGGCCAGGGTGGCCCCAGTTCCGTGGAGAGGATGAATGTGCTAGGCGAGATGCAGTGAGTACTGTGTTACACATTTGCATAGTTTCCAAAGTAGTGAATATGTTTGGGTATTTTTTTCTTGCATTACTGTTTGGAACATTTTTTCCCCCCGGGAGTACTTTCAGTTGCTTCTCTGACATTCTTTGCTTTGCTCTTCAAATCCTTGTTAGCTCTTCTGACTTCTGCTTGCTGTTCTTTCACCTTTGCTTCTCTAACTGCTTCCTCGCATTTTACCCTAACCTTTTTTTTTTTCTCACTTGAGGCCTTCACCCATTAATTGCAGTTCATGCAGTTCTGCTTCTGAGCTCCAGCAGAGGTGGACACTGCTTTCCATTCCTTCTTTAAAATACGCCTCTGTATTTTGAGATCATTGTCATTGGAAAACATTGAATTAAATTGTCCCAGGCTTCCATCCTTCTTAGTATGCATATAGTTCTTTTGTCTCCTGTACCAATGCTAACAGCAGGAGTCAGGGCTGCAGAAAAAGGTAAAAACTTGCACATTAGAGGTGTTTCTAAAGAATTTACTGTCCTGGCCTAAGTCAGCAGGATGTGGTAGATGAATAGACTCATTTACCAGTGTTGCCCAGGCAGCCATGGTGATTTCATGTTCTTGGCAGTGCTGCTTCTAGAGGTTGACATTTCTGATTCAACCACATGTTGAATTATAGATAGTAGAGAGATATTTGAATGATTGAAGATAGCAGAGACACTTGCCTGCTCGCCGTCCCTCTTTGGTGTACTCACAACCTCTGACAGGTTTATTGCAGTACTCTTGAGAGTGACGACTTTATGCTGCTTCTTTTGCTTCTTAGTTTAAACTATCTTTTTCTGGTTTCTCCCTTGAGGGAAGAAGGCAGGATCTCCTCCTTTTGCGTACTTAGGACAGTGTGTGTTCACACTGCTTGAAGTTGCTTTGCAGTATTGCATGATCTTGACATAGCTTTGCAGAAAGGAAATGCAACAGGATGGGCTTGTCTTGAGATTTTGGTGAATTTGAGCTGCCTCCACTCCAAAAGAACTCAAGAGGAGCAGCATAAAGTTTTTGAGAACTGGGTACTATACAGAAACTTCAGCTGTCAAAGCCGAAATAATCTGTTTCCCTAATGTAATGTGCTCTCTCCGGTAAACTGTAATCATAATTTCAGTTTACCTCAAAAAGAGCACTTGCATGAGAGATCTTGGTGTCTCCTGTTTCATTTGCAGAGACATCTCTGGGTTACCATTTACTGACCTTTCTTTACATTTGCCTCTCTTTTCTGGAAATGGCTTTTCTAGATCTGTGGGTGTGTTACTGTTCAGGTCATTTAAATCCAGGTTGTCTTTCTTTCAGTTCATCCCAGTTTAAAGATTTCCTTGGCTTTGACAGAACTTTTTGCTCACTGGTTGTTGCAGTTCTTATGTTACTGCACTGTGATTTTTTTCAGTTTGTGATTTAAAAAAAGGCAAAAGGAGGAGATCATGAACTAAAACTTACCTGAGTACGGTGTCATCCAGTTGTAGGAGAGCTCACCTATTGCCTGAATTTTCCTTTTCCTGTGAGTAGTTTTTTGGGGTTTTTTTGCGAAGGATTCTTCCCATTAAAAACAACAACAAAAAAAAAGCTTTGGTTTTGTAGCTTTCTGTAGTTAAATAATTACCTTCACAGTTTGGATTTTTTTCGCTAGGACAGAGCTCTAAATTTGTCTTTCCTCCTTTTGGAAATGAGGCTTTACTTAATGACGGTCATGTTCCTTATGGTGCACCATTCAGCTGATCCTTTGCAAACAGTCTTACTGTTCCCTCATTCTGAGCAAGTTTCTAAAATTAAACCCTGCATTTAGGAAGATTAGAATCTAGAGTATTCTTCTTGCACACAGACTGGACAGGGATCTGCATTTGTCTTCCTGCAATGGCCCTTCTCCTCACAGCATCCTCACCCATTTATTCCTGACGTCAGTAGCTGATTTTCTGCTGCAATGTGACCTCTCACTTGTATCTCCCAACCCCAAGCCAGTGTGCAGGGTGCCATCAATTCACCTTAATTCTCCATCCAGGGCAGCCAGGAGAAGGACAGCATTTCCTTAGCTGTGACAAAATACAATCCTGAGCAAGTGCTGCGAACACCTCCTGCCCGTCTCAGACCCCTAGAGCTTTCCACTGTTCTCCCAAGTCTTCTCCAGGTTTCCAGTGTTTCCCCAAAGATATTCCTACCCTTTCACTCTATTTTTTTACTCAGCTGCCCACTCTAGTGTCTCTAAAAAATCTCACCAAACTTAGTTGTCTCTGATGTCCCCCGAGATAGCCCCTGTGAGATACTTGCTGGCTAAGAGATCCAGCACAGCCTAACTTGACCTTTCTCCTCCCAGAAGCAGATTCAGTCACAGCAGATAAGGTTCTAACAAATCAGGTTATGTCTAATTAGCTACCTGGTTTTGAGAATTTTATATATCTGTTCATACATACATGTATATCTGTGTATATATTTATACAACCAGCTCAGTTGAAATTGGCCAGAGTTCAGCAGTTATTAAATGGAGATTAATGATTTTACAGTGTCATCTCATAAATTTTCATTCCTTAAGAAGGAAGATTCAATAATCACAATTTTTCTACACAATTCAGTATCACAATTTTATCGCAATTCAATAATGACAATTTTTGTCAATTATTTTGTACTGCTGTTAATTATACAGAAGTTTCTAGATAAAATATAAATTTTTTATATATTATATGAAACGATATATTTTTGCATATATAATGTTATATAACATATCTTTGTGTGTTTCTTTAGTAAAGAAGTTTAAAAGTTTTTTAAAAATCAGCAAAAATTATTTCAGCTTTTTTCCTCTTGTTATTTTGCTGTTGTAGTTTAATAGAGGTTAGGTTTCTAAACCAATGTGGCATTGGAATTTCACAGGCCTGTTTAATTCTGATGCTATATGTGAAATCACAGAAACACACCCTTTTCTTTTTCTGAGATATTGAAGAAAACCTTGATAAACTTAAGTCAAAAAGAGCTACTGTGGTCATCAGACTTCCTAACTTCCCTTAGGAAACCATTCTTATGGTGGTAATTCAGTGCAGTGTGAGATAGGAGCTGAATCACATAGTGCATTTTACTGTGAAAATAACCTGAACATAATTTAGGTTGCTGTTAAGACTCATGTATCAAGGAGTGTTTCCTTTTAATATTTTTTTTATGTCATATCTTCTCTATAAACCCACTGAGTACTTGTCAGGTTTGCCAACTCTAGACTGCACATACGAATTAGTTTCAGGTTTCACTGCCAAATGAATAATTCTGAACAATCAAGAGACCCATTCATTCCTTTCTGTTACTGAAATCACCTCTCTTTTATGAGAAATAAGACAGGATGTTACTTGGAAAACCTTTACCTATCTTTCTTCTATTAAAACCTCTTTTCCCCTTAATCTGTCTCCCAAAATTAACTGTGTAAAGGAGGAGTGCTGTGTAAAAGAGACTCAGAATTTATTATTAGTTCTACTTTATAAAATGCCTTAAGTTTTTTTCATTTGTATTATGAGAGATGTTAAGGGCTGCCGTGCCTTTTTGTGTTCCCTGCGCACTGCTGTTGCTCCAGGTCCCCATATCCTTCCCAGGCTCTGCTTTGTGATGCCTTCATTCCCCTCGCTCCCAAATCCTCTTCTAGCTGACCTTGCTGTCCTTTCTTCCCCCATCAGGCTGCTCTCTCTGCTCCTCCCTAAGGCTTATCCCCAGAGAAAGGTAGAGCTCTCGGGCTTGTGGTGGCTGTGATGGTCTGAGTGCTGCTCCCCCCGAGAGGGGCTCACGTTGCTTTGCTCCCACCTGTGCCTTCGAGTCCTTGGTGTCCATTGTTCCCTTCTGGCTGTCTCTCAGCCGTCAGCAGTACGAGGCAAGAGGAAACTCTTGCTTCAGAGTTGTCAGCTGGAATCTGGATTTTTCAGAACGTACCTTGTTTGTGTCCATTCTGGGAGTTGGTGCAGTCACCCAGTGTACTGTAAATCTGTGCTTTGTTTTAGTGTAAGCAGATTTCCTCGCAGAAAAACAAGCCGTAAACTCAGGCTTCTGTTCTCTGTGTCTCGTTTTGTTGGAAAATGTATGTAACTGAACAAAGGCAGAATTAACCCCTTTCTGCCCCAAAACAATGATTGTCCCGAAGCTGGAATAGTATTCCTCAGATATGTAAAATAGATGTTGAATATGGAAAAATCTAATCTTTCAAATCCAAGTGGTTTTCTTCTGCTGCTTCTTCTGTTGACCGTGTTTTCCTGGGCACTGGTCAGTCACAGGCTCCTCACAAGTGTACAGTCTGAACAGGCAAAGCAGGCAGAAAAAGGGAAGGTGGAAGTGATAGTAACTCTGCTTCTAAATAGTTGGGAGAAATGACAGCTGGGAAAAAACGTGATTTGCCTGCTGGTTTTAAGGAAGTTGATGGAACTGGGTGGAAAGAGAAACCAATTGTGTTGATTTCCAGTCCTGTGGGGTTTCTCCCTACCTCCTTCCATTCCAGTTCCTAAACACAGTGTAGATTGGAAAGGGGGTCAAAGCTTTTGAAAACCTCTGAACTCGAGGCAGTCCAACAATTTTGTGTACACTTGTTGTTTCGTGCTCCATAAGAGATATCACTCATTCATGTGACAGAAGAACTGTTGCAGCAGACAGAAGCATCTCCATGTTGCTTTCCCCCCTGTTCTTTGCCTCTGCTTTCTTGTCTTTTCTGGGCTGATCGCGTTCATTCAGAAAGTCCACTAACGCCTTCTCCCTTTTTCCAGACGCATATGCATGGACACCAAGAATATTCCTCCTCACCAGTATTCCAGATGCCGAGGACTTCAGCCAGGCAGCCCTCAGCACCTCCTGCTCAGCTTCCACACAACAGCCTGCAGGGCCAGGGCCTTTGCTACACCACCAGTTCCACTGAGGACCTCCAGCCAGGTCACTCGTCAGCCTCTCTTATCAAAGCAATCCGAGAAGAACTCCTGCGACTTTCTCAGAAACAGACAGCAGTGCAGAACTTCCATAGCTGATTTGGCATTCCGCTGCAAATCTGCCAGGTATCTGCTTCCTATGGAAGCAAGGACTTAGAGGGAATCGGCAATGTTGTTCTCTCGAAGGAACTTTCACAGCTCTGTTGACAGCACTCTGGAAAAATCGAAAAAGGCAGCAAAATGAGAATAGTAAGGAGAGATGGGGGACAAACAGGGAGAATCATCGGTGTCATCAAAAGTAATATTCATTAATCTGCTAATATTACGGTGCTCCTCTTCTCTCCTTACCCTCATTCGGCCTAACACATAAATAGGTCAAGAACTCAGTACTCCAGCAACAAAACAAAAGAAAGACAGGAACAAACTCCAAGTACGATAGACTCCTTTTTCTAAGGAAGTAGGTGAAGTTTTGAATAAACTGAGATGACATTTTGCAAGAGATCACAAGCATTCTTATCTCTCCAGTGCTTATGGGGAACTGGTTTGTGTTGTTGTTCTGCAGAATTACAAACTGTATCAGCTCAAGGGTCTTGAAGGTCCTGTCTCACATAAGAATCACTTTGGTTGTCAGGAACAATGGGACTACTTAGAATAAAAGTCTTTATGGGTTACTTGTATCAAACTGGAACAATAATTGTTACAGCTCTGTGGTTCCGAATGGAGCTACCCTCTGCACTCTTCCTTGTTTTCCTTCTGGTGCTGAAGCTTCAAGTGTTCCTTCATCTTCAATGTTTGCAAAGTGAAACATTGGCCTTGTATAATTCAGAAAATATTCGTAGACTCATTCAGGCTGGAAAAACAAAGCAAAGCATCCAAACAGAAAGGGCTTGGTACCTAATTTGTTTAAAATTTATTGAAAACTGGGAGGGGAGTACTCAGCCACAGTTGAATTTGGGGAAATGTGTGTGTATATATATATACACACACAGACACACATATATATATGTTTTAAAAAACATATTTACATACTAAATGCTCTTGCAAGACTGGCGATAAAATATTGCCACTCTGTAGTTTGCTTTGTGGGCAAAAACCAATCCAGCCTGACTGGTACAGGGTCACCAGCATTACGTTATAAATTGATGTCCTAAATCATTGCTTATGTTTGGATCTGAATAATTTTAGTGGAAGTCAGTGACAGTTTAGAGCATTAACATAGGCTTAGATTTGCAGTTTTGAGACAGTTTCTATATTTATACTTGTTTCCACTGTCCCTTTGGACAAAGGGTAAGCATTATCCCCATGGTAAGAATGGTATGTGCCATGGAACTGTTCGTCGCTGTTCTTTTCAGAGTTTTAATTTAAAATTAGCTACGAATTTACTAATATTGGCCATTGCATAACTGTAACTGACGTAATACACACGGGCATTTTGCTTAAGTCACGAGTGGTTGGAGTGTTTTCATTTTCAGGTCCGAGTGAGCTAAAGCCACTGAACTGACACGGAGGTGGAGGGCAGGCTCAGTGCTGCTGAGGAGGCTTGGCAGCCCTGCCCTGGGGGAGTGAAAAGCAGAAGAATGAGGTGCTACAGCGTAGGTGTTTCAATCACCAGCAGATGGTAGTGGTCAAGGGCCCAAGGAACAGAGAGATCATGGGAAGGGCTGTGTCTGCCACTCCCTGGGGTGGAAATGGCATTGGTGTGTAAAGCTGGTGTGGTGTGGTGGATTTGGCTGCCAAATCTGCTCCTGGCTCCAGTGCACAGTTCAGGAACTGCAACAGGACTAACTCAGCCTGAAATGAGAGCAGGTGGGAGGACATGGGGGACGAAGTCACCTCTGTACCTTATTCATGAAACGTGTACATCATACTCCTGGCCGAAGCCAAAACCTCAGTTCCTCACTGATATAGAAAAAAAGGTGGGATGTTTTCCTCTTTACTAGGAAGCTCAGTTATTTTTCTGTTTACCTATGATCATCAAAATGCTGTATGAAACTGTTTTGAGGGACTTAGTGTAATGAAGCAGCCTAAATTAATTTCCAGTTCCCTGGTGTATATGTAAAGCCCTCATGGGCACCAGTTGAGGTTTGGAAGGAATCAGAACACCAGCACGGTTGTAACAGCAGTACCAACAGGTCATTATGATTTGATTTTTTAAAGTTTTTTGTGTGATAATCAATTCTAGGATAAAAATAAACATTTGTTTTCTGCCAACTTTGTAAACATGAATGTTGCCAATACTTTTGCAAAGTGTCAGGTTTTGAAGAATGAAGAGTGTATCAAGCAGTGTTCATTTGGTCATTCTGACAGTGCTGAAGACTGACTGTTGCTAAGTGTTCCCATTAAAACCATCTCTTTCCGACCCCACATCCTTCTCCAGCTTAATTCTGTAGTGAGCCCAGAGACCAATGCTTATCATATTAGCACATTGCTGTGACTTCATTTCAAGAAAATGTGGGCTTCTAGGAAGTAAATTAATTGTCTGGTTCCAGCTATTTAAGAGCAACTGTGAAATAAGAGCTCTGAAATTTAGAGGTGCTTAAGCCACTTCTCATTCATTTTTTTGCTAGTGATGGTGATGCTATTGTCAAATTCTGTCTTTACATTTGGATGTTTATCGTTTCTCTTTTCAGTCCCAATCTTATGAAGAACACAGGACAAATACGTACTGGTAAATAAAATAGGCTTTCTGATAAAAACAACCTTTTTTAAAACTTTGAACAGGGTAGTAACATAAAAGAAGTCAGAAAGGTATTTTTGGAAGTTATTCTCAGATTGGCTGGAGACCTGATCCAGTGTCCAAAATATTGGTATGGCCTAGTCTGTATCTTCACATAGTAAGAAAAGTAACGCCAGTTACCAGCCACCGGTTCCAAGAATGGCTTTAACGAGGGAGACCCAGACTTTTTGCAGCTCCAGGAAAAGTGGGTTTTTTTTCATGTGCTACAAAAGGATTCTGTGGAATGCTTGTGACAGAATGTGTGTTTCCACTTGGAAATTTGGGGGGAGGAAAATCTGTAGGCTTCTGCATCCCCATGTGCTTGAGTTCTTTTGCCAGTTTTTTTTTATTGCCCTGTTAAAAGGGGGGAGGGGGAAAACCAAACAAGCCTTTTCTTTCCTGAAACTCAAAGTATCCTGTATTTAAGTATCTGTGAATGAATCTACCAGTTTCTGAAAACACCGATCAGATGAAAAGTTGGTACAGGCACAGAAAGCTGTTACCAACAGTTGCATCCATTTCCATGACTAAACCATCTGGTTCATGGAATCCTCAGGCTCTTCCCTTTCTTCACAATTTTCCTTGACATTTGTGTTTAGTCTGTGTTTAGTTTGGCATACAAAAGAACTTGGCGAGATGAGAGCTACATAATTTAGCGTCGCTGGTTTCCTTTTTGTGGCCAAAACATTGACCTCCAGCCTGCTTCTTGATTATTTTTGGAGCTAAGTGAAATGTTACAGTTATTTTTCATACACTTAGTGTGAAAGGTGGGGCAGGCTTCAGTACTATAAAATATTCTCCACTAGGATGTAACACATGGTCCTGCCAGTGGCTGTGGGCCTGTGATTCAGGAAAGAAAACCTTGATTTTAGGAGGAATGAATTGCAGGGTTAGGGCATTATCTTAGAAAGAGGCTGTGTACAGCAATTGTAACTTCCATAGTGCCACAAGAGCTCACAAACAAAAACTCACACTTCAAAACCACATTTGATGGATTACAGAAGGAAGCTGGGTCTATATTCCAGCCCAGGTGATGTCACCAGTTATGTGATATGGATGGCAGTAAACTCATTTTTTTAACTTGTCCCCTCACTACATTCCTCACTTTTCCAGCTATCATAGTTTTTAGCTCGAGAAAGAAATGTGCATTTCCTGCTCCATGCCTTAAAGTAGCAGTTCTTTGTAAACAGGTGCCAATCCTTGGAAATACCCAATTTTGGCCAAGAGCTTTGAAGTGGCAGGATGAAGAGCATTTGTGACTTTGAGGTGGGAACATGTTGTGGGCCGTAGTTTTGCAGATGCAAAGAAATAAATGGAACTTTTAAAAAACAGCACCAGTTTGGTGTGCTCTGAATACAGACAGAAAGCTGGAAATTGATTAAAAATAAAAAGGTTGACATCTGATTGTCAGAAGGCAAAGGGCAGCACCCAGGTCTCCAGGACCACCTGTGACAGTACTCTGTAAAGAGAGAGGAAATCTTGGGGACTCCACTGACCCCACTCAAGCTGAGTCCCTGACACAGCCCATCTTTGCAGTGCTGGTTTGCATGAGTGAGGAACATCTTTCACCAGCGAGACTCCCAAAATCAGTTTACCCAGGCTGCAGAGTTTCTCCAGGACTGTTCAGATGTGCCTAGAGAAAAGCATCAGGTTTGAATTGCTTAAATGTGGAAATAAAAATCCAGTTAGCTTCTGTGGAGGGTATCTTTTCCTGTTAGATTTTATTTAAAAATGGAGGAGACACGATGGGGATGTGTTCTGCTGTCACCAGGAGAATGTTTCAGTGGCGTGGGATTGGCAGTTCAGATCCAAAGGTTGTTCTGCATGCTGCCCCTGGCTGCACCTGCATGACTTCCTCTGAGAACCACATAGTCACACGTGTGCTTTGGAAGAATTCATCCTACAGAATTCATCATTCTTTAGTGCGGTTTGGGATGCACTCAGCAAGATGTTCTAGCTTTGATGTACAAGTCCCAGGGTGAGTTTGGTCACACAGTGTAAGCAACTTGAGAAGCAAATATCCCATGGAGTTGCGCTGCCTTTTTAAAGAGACTTTTCTGGAGTAGAGCTGCAGTCCCATGAATTCCACTGAAGACTGATAGACTGGGAAAAAAAATTACATTAGTATTGGAAAAATACACCTTTCTTTGCACTTCGTAGTTTGTAGAGATGGAATGTTTTGTCTTGATTTTGTGTTAATTTTTCTTGATGCCTTTTACATATCAAATAATTTTTTTTTCCTTTGTAATGGCCACTCCTGTTTAGTTTTGAGTAGTTCTTACTCCATAACCGGAAGTTTATGTTTAGGCTGTTACATCTTAACTGGAATAAAGCATTGGCACATTTGAACAAATGCTCTGAAGAATCTTTTGAAACAAATGCTAAACTTTCTTGGATCCCTGACATGGTGGTTTTCAGGTTCACTTGCAAAAATCTGCTTAATGCCACATTTAGAGCAGGTGAAATGAAATGAGAACTAAAGATCTGAAAGGTGAAAATTACTGGTTTGCATTTCCAGATATATTGAAATGTACACACTTGTTAAGAGCTCTGTAGTGTTCCCAGGAAAACTTCTCAAATATTTCCATCCTAAGGCTTCTTGGAAATTGGTTTCCTTATCCAGGCTGTTGGAAGGTTTTAGTGCTGTGCGTGATTTAAAAGCAGTAGCTGTGTGTTGTTTGTGTTTCAGGAAAAGCTTCTTTTTTTATTCAAGGAGAATTAATGCTGTGTTTTATTTGGCAATGCACAGTGCTCTTTTGGTCCTGAAACACAGATCTGAAAGAAACTTGACTAAAGAAATAAAAACTTAAAAAATACTGCAGTAATGAAAAAGCAGAAAGCTTTTATCCTTGGACTTGAGGAAATAGGAGAAAGAATTGTGGATTAGCCACTATCAGTAGTAATTCAGCGTGGTCACCAAATAAGAAATTGTTCAAATTCAGTGCAGTACAGGTGATCTGAGCATACACAAACTTCTGAGCTGATTGTTGGTTTTGTGTCTGTGCAGTCCTGGACAAAATGATTTCAGGTAAGTTGCTCTGTATTTTGCATGGAAAACTTCCTGTCAAGCATTTCCATGGAGGATTTTGATCCTTACATTAATTTCTGTCTTCAGGCTTGATGGTGGCACAGAAATCTCCTGTTCAGAAGATCTGGAGATGTGCATACATGTCAGAATGTCAAACTGGACAGGAAAAGTCACAAATCTCCTAGAGCTGTATTTTTTTCCAAGCAGGTTACTTGGGACTTGGGAGACAATACTGCATTGTTTACGCTGTGTATTATTTCTGGAAGGTTATTACAAAACAGGAGTTGGAAATTAGCTCATTGATTCTGGGACAGAAACCTGCAGTGAGTTTTGAATTCCACAACAGATACTGGTACTGCAGATACCACAAAATAAAAAGTGTAAGGATGAGAGAGGGTGGTTGCTCCCCGAGAATGCCTATATTCCATTCCTTGGCTGTAATTAATGACAGTAATATTTTGAAATCCAAGTTTTTCTAATGACTTCATCAAAATTCCTACAGAGTCCCAGTACAGAGCACCTTTTCTTAGGAATTTAACCTCTGTCTTTTGTCTGTGTTTTTCATGTGAGTAGGGAGCTCTGATGCTTGCCAGTTTTCATTCCTCCAGTGATTTGGCAAAGTGTAATCATTGTAAAGTGCAATTGCTTAATATGTAGCTCATTCACTAAAACCCCAAGGATCGAGGCAGTGAGTAATGCGAATCATTAGCAGAGCAGTGGTACCTGAAAAGATGAAGAGTCATGCATCAAGTACCAGTCCATTTAGTCTTGAATTAAGAATTTTTTTTAAATCGCCAGTTGGATGTGATTGGTATTATCTCCAGGCAAATTAAAGCAGTTACCCTGCAATGCTGTGCTGCTGCTGCTGTTTTTCTCCTTTGTTATTAGAAATGCTGCTCAGTTTCACGTCCCCACTGCTCTGTTTGTGTCACACACTTGCAGCTTTCCCAGGTGCCATCCACACCTCCCTTCCCTTTCCAGGCCCTAACTGTCTTCATACCTGGAATTCAGAAATTGTACAGAAAATAGGAAGAACTTTGCTGGCTTGGTCAACAGTGTTGAGGTTCGAAATTGTGTATTTCAGTCACGGTTATTGGGTTTTTTTCAGCCATCTGGGTTTCAACAATTTTCTTGCTTTTCTTTGTACTAAATCATAAGAGCTGGAATAGATTTTTTTTTCCATCTCATTCCAGTGAGGAACTTCTTGGTCCTGGACAGACAATAACTATGAATGACTGGAACATTTCCATCATCACCTTACTTTTTTTACAAGCTTGGAGATGTGCAAGTGCCTACACCAGCTCAGTGCCACGAGGTGTATGGGGCACGCAGGTTTAGCACAAAAATGGTTTATGCAATGTGATAAATCAGGAGTTATGCTTTGCTTCCAAGGTTTCCTTCCAAGGTTTTGTTTGTGGGAACAAAAATGACAGGCTTCCTGAATTACAGTGAAAAAAACCCAAAGAACAAATCAAGATATGTGCTGGGTGTATGTGTAGCTCCCCTGAAGTCAGCAGGGGTTGGGCAGCATTGCAGTAGTTGGAATTTGTTACTGGAGGTATTATATTGTCAGTTCTGTTATTAAGAACATGAAATAATGCACATTAAATGAGTACATCAGTCTGCAACTCTGCTCATGGGCCATTTTATAAGGCATTGTACCATAGAGTCATCTTTAATTTGTGCATCAGAACCAGACCACAGCCTTCTGCTGTGCCTCGGTTGCTCTTAAATGAGGAGTTATAACCCACAACTGTGCTTCTGTGTGCTCCCTGCCTAAAATTATTCCAGGAAATGTAACAGCAGACTACATATAATCTTTAAATTTTAGCGATCAGGTATGTATAATGCATTTCTGCATACTAATTTCTGTCTTTATATCAATTTCTCAAGTCTTTCCTATGCAAAACTTTAATTCAGTGCTTTCTGTAACTATTGACAAGCCCCTGGAACACTGACAGTTCCATTAGGGCTTTTCTCCTCCTTTTGCACAGTGGGTTTTGCATTGTACTTGTGATTCCCTATAGGATCAGTACATCCCATAATGTGTACCTTGGAGAGTCCTTTAAAATAATATTTTGGGATTTTGCACTGTGTGTAGGAACAGATAAGATGTGTGCATTGATAGCTTTGGAGGTGTGGGACGCTGCCACCTTTTTTAGCGACCCCAAAAAAGCATCAGCGCCTTCTGAGATTCATTACAGGACTAAGTTTTTTTAAATGACTCCATCAGATGGCTTGAAAAGAAGCAGCTGTAGATCAAACCCGGCAATGTCAGATGTCAGAGCAGGTGATGCAGTAGGGAACAACACTGTCGTGTTAGATCAGAGGTGTACAGGTCACTGATCTGGAAAAAGTATACATTTCACAGATCATTTCTGCTGTAAGGTACTCCATTTTTATTCCTGATTTTGTGGACACTCGGGTGTCACCTTTGAACATGGGCACTCGAAATCCTTGAAGGCGCTACATTATATGAAAAATACTTTTTTTTCCTTTCCTCCCCATTTTGCTTGAGCTGGGAATCCTCAAAGGAAACTGCAAGAAGCAGAACCTGAGGTTTAAGTCCACTACAATCGTTGAAGGTAGCTGCACTATTTTGGAGAGTGTGAAAAGTAACCAAGCTGTGCTTCTAAAGGCAGGCTTTAGGAAGCCCCACAGAATTGCTCAGGTGTTACAAAGCTATTTGTGGCTGTTGCTCTTGTAGGACATCCAGAGCTTGCATCACGTGCTGCAAACCCAAAGACATGCAAAGCTGCGAAACACATCCCCTCCAAGATGAAAAGCAGTGCCATATCCAGCAGGCACTTCTGTGTTCCCAACTAAGAGAAAAATGCCCATAAATCTAGAGAAATGTAGGAAGAGATCTGCAGAGGGTAGACCTGAAGGCAATAAGTGCAGGTTTTTTCACAGTATCTTTCACATTGCTTTCAGACCAATGAACATTTTCTTCTATTAAAGCTAATATAACAGGGAAAAAAATTATGTATGTAGGCAGAAGATTTGTTGTACTTGAGTGATTGCATGGTTTAGGTGTCAACTCACTGCTCTTTACATTTCGGTGTTGACTGAGAGCCCCTTTTTCTGTAAGTTCGTGCAAAGGGACTTTGTTGTTTTGCTTGGGGTTTTTGTGGAAGGAAGTTGATCCAACACAGATTTGTCGTGTGAAAATTACTTTTGTTTTAATTGCTGAATATTGAAATGTTGAGAATTAAGCAGTTCCCTTTCAAAACTTGCTTTCCTGACATGAGCATGTCTGTTCAGCATTTCACCCTGAAAGACTTTTTGTTGTGATAGTAATGATAGGGAAGGGTGTATTTTCCTCAGTGTCTTAACTTGTCCCTGTTCTGTTGATGGGGGATGGTGATAAGGGACAGCTGTCCATCACTCTGAAGTGTCTAACTGTGCCAGAATCAATTGGAAGAGTCTTAAACTGATCTCTGTCTTTTCTCACCCATGATGTTACATATTGGTGAGCTGATGGGAGAGTACAATTATTTTTAGCAGATAAAAATCTCCAATGGTGCTTCTTTAATTTAAAAGTAACTTTTTATGTTTCATTTCAGTTGATCTCTAACTTTGTATAGGTCTAGGTGGGTCTAACTCTGATTTATTGTTTTAATAACAGATAGAAATCAGGCAGTTGTGCAACTGCCCCAAATCAGAGTTTGGCTGCAGTGAGGCAAACCCTCCCACATGAATATGTCTTCTTGGAATCCTGTTTCTAACAATTTGGGTTGAGGAATTCCTTGCCAATGTAAGCTTTATCCATACAAACCAGTCAGTGAGAATCTTTCAATCAATAAGTGTGTTGCAATTTGGGTTGAGTAATTCCTTGCTAGTGTAAGCTTTATCCATATAAACGAGTCAGTGAGAGTCTTTCAATCGATAGAAGTGTTTATTATCATCTTATATAAATAGGAACAGTTTTGTGCATGAATTGGATGTGCTGTTTTAAACCTGCTTGCCACAGTTCAGCTTGGCTTAGTTTCTCAGTTTCTTCGTATTGGAAGCTGAATAAATACCACCAACATTCAATTCCTGCAACACAGTTCACCTAAATGACATGAAAAACACCAGTTTTACTTTCAAACCAGCCCTAACAATCCCTATGTTTCCATAAGAGAGTTTTCCCATGTATGAGTTAATAGACTTTTAAATATTGGTGTGTGAGAAGGACTGGGTGAAGTCAATGAATTACCTGCACTTACTGAGGTGACCTGGCCTGCAGCTCAGTAATGGCTCTGGTAATGGTGATGCTCCAGAAAATAGCTTTATTTGCCCACTTTCTGTGTCAAACCTAAAGGCCAGGTTGCCTTGAGGCCATGTGCTCCAGGCTGGGAGCTGCTCCCTCAGCCTCTCCTTGCTGCTGCTGCTGTGCTCACAGCAAGCACCGGAGGACTCAGGGAAAAGTGAATTTTTTGCACTGTGGCACGTATGGGGTGGCTTGCAGGGACTCCACACCTCCAGAGGTGAAGCCTCTGCAGCTGCCCTGTGTAGATGTGGCTTTTTTGGCTGAAGGTGCGTTCCCTTTCCTTTTTGTTTCTCAGCAAGAATTTGAAATGCGTTGTCCATCCGCCACCCCTCGCTGCTCCCAGGTGCTGCTGGCTCGCTCTGCTTCAAGCCACCGAATATTTGGGTTCGTCAGGCCGCAGCTTCATGATCTTGTCCATGCAGAGCAGGATGAGGGTCAGGAACCAGAGGCTCCAGCCCACGGCCGCTGCGATCCAGCCGTAGTCGTCCATGCCCGAGGGGCAGCACACAGCTGCCTGCCTGCAGAAGTTCACATCTGGCGGGGGAGAGATGGAGGGAGCTCGTGGGAGGCAAGGATGTGACAGGTTTGCTTTACTGGAAGGCAGATGAGTTCTGCCCTGTCTCTCTGCCTTGGTGTCTCTGCCCTAAGCCTGGCTCGTCACCTGGCGGGTGACTGGAGTGGGATCTCGGGTGGCTTGGGGCTGGCTTTTTGGGAAAGACCTGGTGGGGCAGGGGAAAGAGGCACCCTTGGGAATCTGTGTGGTGCCTTCAGGCAGGGAGCTTTAGGACACACAGATTAGCTGTCAATTAGCTATCAATTATTCTGTTCAAAGCCAGGAGTCCATCCCGATGTACCTCAGATATCTTACCATGACAGTGGGGGAGCTTTAGAAATGCACCCCAGAGGCTGAGCCACAATGGAAACCTTGAGAAGAGAGAAATCTCTTCCCAGGACAGCCTCTCCGTCCCTGTGCACGCTCATCATTAACTTTAACAGGTAATTATGACTGATGAACACTTACTGAGACACTGTGGTTCGTACTCAGTTGTTGAAACATTGGAGATGTCTTCAGCTGCTGCCAGAAGGAGAAAAGGTAAGTTGGATTAGAAAAGCAATGTGGGGCATCAAGCGGGAAAATCTGAAAGCCATTGGCCTTCCGAGGTCTGTAGGGTGGAAACAACTCAGAGAAACTAAGTTCCTGCCCCTAAACATTGCTGAATTAGGGTTTGCTTCCTTATCCCACCACTCTGAACACAGGCTGCCCTGGTCCCTGTGCATCAGCAGCTGTCTGTCCCCTGCTGCAGAAGGGAGGGGGGCAGAGAAACACCTCCTCCTGGGCTGCCGTGGGGCACAGAAACACCTCCTGGGCTGCTATGGGGCAGAGAAACATCTCCTCCTGTGCTGCCATGGGGCAGAGAAACACCTCCTGGGCTGCCATGGGGCACAGAAACACCTCCTGGGCTGCTATGGGGCACAGAAACACCTCCTGGGCTGCCATGAGCAGCACAGCTCATGCTAGGTAGAGCATCCCCTGCACACCCACATGGAAATTGTCCAGGAGTAAGGACTGCTGCTGGGATGAGCTCTGAGGTTCTGCTTGCCCACAGACCCGGCAGAAGCTGTGAGGGAATTTTTTCTGATCAAGCCATCACTCTGAGCTGGTAATTTGGAATATAATAGAGAAAATCAACTCCAGCCTCATTTCACTGAAGACTGCAGAGTAATAACTCAGGTTTCATTTCAGCTCAGGAAAACAAAGCAGGACAACTCATTTGACCAAACATTTGCCTTGAGTTTGGTGTTTTCCAAGTAACAGTGAACAGACTGAGGTTGTTCTGTGGGAGATGTCCCCCTTGGGGTCACCAGCAATTCCAGAGCTTTCCTTATGGCCTCTGCCATGCCCAGGGTGGGTCCCTGGGCACCCCACTTCAGTCTGAGTATTCCCCTTTCCTCTGTCTGACTCTCGTAGGATTTGCTGAATGACCTTGGCGAGCCCCTAATTTGTTTTCCCAGTTAATAAGTAGCTCAGGGAAGCACTGGGGAGAAGCATTAAAACTTCCTGTGGAGGAAGTGCTGCAGAATGCCGAGCACTGGGGCAGGTTTATAGACTCTGCAGCCCAAAGAGCAGCTGTCAGAGCCAGCCCATCCTTAACCAGCTGGCAGATCTCATCTGGTGCTGATACACAAACGCAGGCAGTAGCCTGGTGGGACAGGAGCAGCTCACAGGTCTCATTTACATTTTGGTTTCAGGCAACTTCTTCAGTTAAGGTTGCACCAAAGCCAGATTTTCTGCAAAAAAAGCACTGAACAAAAGCTAAATTGGACTACAGTGGTCCTGCTGGGTGGCATTGCAGATGGTTCTTTGCCTCAGGAAGGGTGGGAAGGCCAAGTAACTGTGGTTCCTGTCTCCTGCCATTCAGTGGAGCGACCTGCAGCTCAGTCACATTTACAGGGGCTCCGTGAATATCTGGCAGAAGAACATCCCTTTGGAATGGTGCTGGGATCACTCATGTCTGGTAATTCTCATTAGCATCAATCAATTCCAACTCTTCACACTTTTTAGGTGAGGCGAGGACCACCCCCTTCATTTTTAAAGAACAAATTACGGTCGGTGGGCAATATATTTATATATTATATTGAGAGGAGTGGGGGAAAGGGCAGGGTATCAAAACTGGAGGAGAAAAGAGAGAAGGGAAGGGAAGGGAAGGGGAAAAACGAAAGGAGAAAAACGAAACTAATGGAAAGGAATGGAAAAGAAAAAGGAAAGGAAAGGAAAGGAAAGGAAAGGAAAGGAAAGGAAAGGAAAGGAAAGGAAAGGAAAGGAAAGGCGTACCTGCAGAGCAGGAATCCCAGAGCGCAGCGGTGAGGAGGAGCACAGCCAGGGCTGTCCAGGGCTCTCGGCAGAGCTGCTCCATGCCAGGTCCAGCTCCCACCCCAGTGACACGCAGAGCAGGTGGCTGTCGCTGGCAGATCTGCTGCAGCAAACCCTGGGTGAGCTCAGGGAGCCTCTGTGCTGGGCAGAGGGTGGAGCAAGGGAGCTTCCTGCTGCCAGGACACCTTGAGCTTCCCTGCCACAGCCGGTGGGGAAAGATAAGGGCTGTGACCCAAACAGCTCCAGTGGGAGTGGACACCAGGGAGTGGCCCCTGAAGGTTAAGCCTGAAGGTTTCTCCCCAGGATATGCTGAAGGTGGAGGGAGGAAAGGTTTCCAGAGCCAGCCCTTCCCAACAGGGTCCTGGGCTGCTTCTGTCTTTTAAGTTTCTTTTTGGTCTATGAAGATGGATTGGGGCAGAGAATTTGTCTCCCTATTTGGTTTTTTTCCTGCATGTTTGCTGGCTTGACTTCTGCAGCGATGCTTTTTTGGAATGGCTGTGTGGAATCCCCAAAACCAGCAGCAGCTGCTGTTAACACAGGGCACACGGGGAGTGGGTGCACTCCTCCCAAGAAATGGGGTGAAACCTGTGCCTTCTGGCGGGCTGCTGACAGCTATTGCACAGAACCATGGCCTGTGTTGGGTTATGGGCTGGGATAGGTTCAACCTTGAGCATTGCTTCTTCAATGCAGCACACATTGCTGCTCTTCCCCAGGCTGTTGGCTGTGCTTGCTCCTGTCTGTGACGTGGTGATGCTCTTTTAGAGAAAACATCAGGCACTACAGCAGGCAGGAAGGCGCTGGGAGAGGTGAGCTCTGCAGGGAGCAGGCTGTTGGTGCCCTTCTGCAGTGGTCACACATGGATTTGGGTGCTCATGTTAGAGGGGAGCTCTCTGGGGGTGTGCAGATACCTTAGGGGAGGCACCTGGGGCAGCAGTCCTTGTAGGATGGAGAGCATTGAACAATTTTCTCTCTTTTCCCTTCCACACAGCTGAAACTCACAGGGAAGGACATTAGAGACATCCCCCATGCATGGCACACGCCAGGGTACAGCTCTCTAAAGCTGTGAGGTTGAATTGTTCTCTGTTCATTTAAGGAAAACCTCGGCAGCAAACCCTGCCTGGTGTTTCTATGGGGTGAACCCACTTGTCCTCACCACAAAAACATTCTGCTCCCACCCAGCTGTAAATACTTTCCTGATGCATCAGGACAAGGCAGCCAGAGGGCACAGGGTGAAGGTGAGGGCAGCTCAGCTGGCACAGGTGTGTTTACCCACCCTGGCTCCTGTTTTCATGTCCACACGGCACCAGTGCTGGTGTGTTCGGGGCTGTGCTGGCTGGGCTGTGACAATCTCCTGCTGCTGGGAGGCACAGCCTGTCCCTCAGCCCTTCAGCTGACCCCAAGGTGTGGCTCCAGGTGTGTCCTGCTCCTCCAGCAGCCAGGCTGGGGGTGACCCTAATGCTGGTGATTTTTGTCTTCTCTTTTTACACCATTTTAATGTATTTTTATACCCTTTCCCTTACTTGTTACCCTCTATACACACTCCTTGTACCCTGCACAAACACTCCTTGTGCTTTAGCCCCACATGTTTATAACTCTGCAATCTGATATTTAGCTCAGTTTGGGTTTTGCAAAGTGAAAAGACAAAACATTCAAACTATCTCAGAACCAGAGGCTCCAGCCTTGGACGGAGCCTTCTCTCTGGAACATGTTTTTGTAAACCAGGCTGTAGTCTCATTTTGGGGGGGAGGTTTATTAGAATAGGGGACAATTACTTCATTTATTAAGTTTCTTGTTGGGGGATTTTAAGTAGATACACTTATTTTGTCAGGTCCATATATATCTGGTACATGTTGTATGGGGTCTTTTGCTCAGTTCCCACTCGTCACTCTCTCCTTGGCATGTTTTCCACCTTAGACAGCTCTGGGCACCTAGGATCCTATTAAAACTGAGGTAAATTCCCTTTTCTCTCTACTGCTGTGTCTGCTTCATATTTTCACTAGCTGATAAGGCATCAACCCCAGCAGCCACTGCTCTCAGCCTCGGCAGACAGGAGTCACAGCAGGAGAGATGCTGTAAAATGCTCAGATCTGCTTGAAATTTCCCTATGGGGTAATCTTCATCTCTGCCTCATTTCAGTGTCTAACTCAGTTTGTGGTGGTTGCCTTTAATTTGTGTATTTTTCTGAGTTACCTGTTGAATCAAAACTAAACCTCAGCTCTTTACTGGGGGAAGGCCCTCTGCTGTCCTCCAGTTTCTCTTTCCCTCCTGAATTTCTCACTTTCTGTTCCCACTGAAAGTTGACCTGGCAGTTAATTTTGCAAAAGTAAATGAATTCAAAAACGTTCTGTGCAGCACAAAATGCTTGAGGGGAAACGAAAAGACAAAACTGCGCTGCTGTTGCATGAATGATTCAATTTTTAATGAAATCTCTTTTGAATTTTAACTATTAACTAAGTACTCTTTGTCGGCTTGTAGGTAAATGTCCTCATTTCTAAGGGATGCTGAAAATGCATTTGCACAATTAACATAATGTATTTCTTTTCCTTTCCAAAACATGTTCCCTCCGTGGTTCATAAAGGGCTGCTCCAAATTCTCCTGGAGCGGTGAACAGGCTGCGCTTGGCTCCAGTGATTTTTGGATCAGGTTGGAAATGAAGGCTTTGCTTGATAAGTTCAGACACAATGGGAGCCTTGCAAAATCATCTCCTGACACAGATTTGGATTTGTGTCATCTCTTCTTTGTAGCACGTTTATATTTCGGTGCTGTGACTGCCCGAAGAGCGATAAGACACTCCAGAGCCTTCCCCTAATTTCTGCTTCCATCTCCCTCCACGAGGCTGCCCTGGCACGTGAGGCACAAGCACAGCCGTTTTGGGCTCCCATTTTCATGCAGCTCTCAGGACAAAACTATTTAAGATTCTCTGGTGACTAAAGCATTGCCCTTGACCTCCAGGTGTGGCTCTCAGAAGGTTATTACCTTTATCACACACATACACGCTCACTCTGTGTGTGTATATATATATATATATTCTGTTTACACTGACAACTGGTCTGTATTTTTTGTTCCAAATGAAATCTGATTGCTGCTGCAAAAAGCTCTCAAAATCTTAAACCTGCTGCCAATAATGTGTCTATCAGGGAGGCGCCAATTTGGTGTCATCGCTGATGTGAAAAATAGCCATCTGAGTTACCTGTGAATAGGGGGTTTGCTTTTTAAAACTCAGAGAAAAAAACGTCAAAACCACAAAGATTTAAATGAAAGAAGGGGAGAGGGGATGTGCTTTTTGCCACTCGGAAGAAAGCAACAGAAGAAAATGCACAACGCTGCCCTTTGTGTTCTCCAGCGCAGGCTGGGGTTGCTATTAGACAAATGTTGAGGCTGTGGCCCTGCTCTGACCCCACGCTGGTCATCTGGAGAGCCCAGGGAGAGGGCCCAAGAGCCGGCAGGCAGGGCAGGGCAGGGAGAAAGGCTGCCTTGAGCTCTCCCGGGCAGAGCTGCCCGCCCCAACAAAGAGCCCACTGATGGGGCTTCTCCAAACCGCGCCTCGTCGCCAGCCGTCATCATCCGATCTGCATTAATAGGATTATTATAAAATAATGTTCTTACTTCCACTTGCCAGGGGCATGAAATAGGATAGGCTTTCTCCTTCTCTGCTCTCTGCTTCTCACCCGGGAAGGATGGGGGAGGGCGGCAGGGATGGCTTTATCCCTGCTCTCCGTGTTTGCTCACTCTTTGGGTAATGGAGTGGAGCGCAGATTGTTTTAGGGCTGAAATGTGCTTTGGGGTGCCCTTCTGTTGCTGCAAACTCGCGGATACAGCAAGGAAACAGGGAGAGAGCCGGCGGAAATGGCAAGAAGAAGTTTATTAAAAAATTCTCTTCTTATATAGATATTAAGAATCTAGCAGTGATTGGTTTATAGCCATCCACCCCCCAGGGCGATTGGCTGAACCCTTACAGTGCCCAGTTCCAAAACATAGATTAAAAAGAACAAGAAGAATTCAGCTTATCTTTGTTTCCCATACGATTCACGAGAAAGGAGAGAGTTCTCAGAATATTGCATGCACACCCTTCTGCTCCCCCTGCCCCACAGCTTGTAAGGGAGCAGCTGAGGGAAACTGGGGGGCTGAGCAAGCAGAAAAGGAGCAGAGAAGAAGCAAACCCGGGTGTCATCAGATGAGCCCAGGGGGAAGATTGCGCTGTGGTTCAGAGGTGAGAGGAGCAGCCTGAGGAGCTGATTCATTTTGTTGTGTCAATATACACCAGTCTGGAGCGGAATGATGGCTCCTTGTTTAGTGTCGTGGGGCTGGGAGACAGTCCTTCCTTTGCTTCTCCACTCGTGGTCAACAGCAGTGACTCCACATCTGCCTTACCAAGAAAATTTCCAATTTGCCAGCGGAAGGGGCTGACTTTCACCAGCTTTTGCTTTGGTAGCACTGATGGAGAAAGCAGAGCTGGCCATGGGCAGTGGCTGGCCCAGGAGAAGCACAGTGCAGCCAAAGCTGGTGGGAGCCCCACAGCCTGTTCATCTGGGTGGTTTGCTGAGCAAAATGCGAGTTTTGCTGTCAAAATTACCTTGTAATTTTTGATATCTCCTTTTTGGGTCACATATCTCAAGATGGTCGGACTCAAGCAAGCGGCAGGACCCCTCTCCCCAAGCTGCCCTTGCAAAGTGGGGCCGTTCTGGTGGTTTTGAATAGAAAACCCCTGTGCTGGGAAACCCTCTGCTGGTGCTTGTTTTTTGGCAGTGCTCCCATGGACTAAATATGCCCTTTGGCTTGCTGGGTTAACCCAGGCTTACTGGGTACCTCCAAAAGAACAGCTCTGAGAAAGCATTTCCTTAAGGGGACTTTATTTGCATATGGCCATGCATTTTCATTAGTTCTTCTCTTGAGATGAAGTTTTTCTTCTGGGTGCTAGATTTTGTAGTGTCCCACCCAGCCTTAATCTTCAGGGTGAAACCCTCCTCTGCCTCACTGGGAGATAAGCCACTGGTTTTATGAGGGGCCAAATTTCCCTCTGGAGCCCTTGCTTTGGCAGCTGAAGTGGCAGGAAGTCTATAAATCCCCTTTTCCCCCAGCATTTACATCAAGGGGTGAGAATCAGCTCCTTCTCAGCACTGCCCTGGTTAACAGAGCCCTCCCAGGAAAATCATTAATCTCCCATTGTTCCTTTGTCCTTTCCCAGACTGCCTTCAGTGAGGAAAAACCAGCGAGGAACAGCGCAGGAGTTTTTCCACCTCCCTGGCCACTGCTCCTCCATCCCGAGCTCGCAAATGGCATTTTTGGGTTTGCAGACCTCCGCACAGAGCAGGTCCCTTTCCATAGGAAAAAGAGACAAAAGCTGCAAGAGGCTCTCACTACTCATACTGAGTAAATCCATAGTAAGTAAATCTGATTTTCAAAAAATCTAAAAGATCATCAAAATGACCAACCTTAATTTCTTTAGACTGAAAACTGTGAAGAAACTATAATTAAAAGCAGTTTGTATTTCTAAAGCTGCAGTTAGCTTCCATTAAAAAAAACAACATAAATTCTATGTTGTCCCCTCTGTAGTCAGTCCCAACAAAACAAGCTTGTGAAAAGAAAACATCATGTGCCAGCTTAAATAGATTGAGTAGGTATATACATTTTAAATTTGGTTGGACATTTTTCAGCAAACTGTACTTTTCATAGGAAAAAGAGACAAAAGCTGCAAGAGACTCTCGCTACTCATACAAAGTAAATCCATAGTAAGTAAATCTGATTTTCAAAAAGTCTAGAAGATCATCAAAAGGTCCAATCTTAATTTCTTTAGACAGAAAAGTGTGTAGAAGCTATAATCAAAAGCAGTTTGTATTTCAAAGCTGCAGTTAGCTTCCATTAAAATAATAATAATAAATAAATAAAAATAAAAAAAAAATTCTAGGTTGTCCCCTCTGCTGTCAGTCCCCACAAGCCAAGTGCTGCCACACCTGCACAGCCCTGGCACAGCGGTGGTGACAGAGCCACAGTGTCCGGTCCTGTCCACCCCAGGGAGGTTTTGGGATGGAAAGGGTTTCCCTCCTCTGGTCCAGACCGGTTCTGACCTTAAAAGCAAAGGTTTGCCGTGCCCCGAGTGGGACGGGACATTGGCAGGGCTGCGCTGCTGTGCCGGCGGAGCTGTCATTGTCACCTGTGCAGGGACTCCGGGTGGCTCTCAGGTAAACTCCAGGGACCCTTTGCAAACCAAAAACCCAAAAACCCCTCCTGCCCAGCAGCTCACAGCGCTGGGATCAGCCCTGCCCCAAACCCGGGGCGTTTTAATGAGTTTTATTGGAAATAGCGGCGGGGGAGAGTCGGGGATTTCTCAATTTCTCAATGAACTGTTTTTCTGCCGAAGAAAAACCGGGGCAGAGGGGGAGTAGGGAAGGGAGAGGTGGTTTTGACAGAAGGTGCTTTTGGGCAAGCCTCCTGCAACTGTAGGAATGGTTTGGGGGTCTGCCTTCCTCGGAGTGGGTTTTATCTCTCATTCCAAATCAAGATGAAAGTGAGATTTTGGGGTTTTCACTGGCTGATGCCAAGAAAAAGTAGAAGCCTGGCTTTGGATGGTTTGAAGCAGTTTAATTAAGATATTTCTGAATATTTTGTTTGAGTTTTGTTCTATTAATTCTAAGAGTTTAGAAAAAATTTTTTTTATAATGGAAGCTAACTGCAGCTTTAGAAATACAAACTGCTTTTAATTATAGTTCCTTCACACTTTTCAGTCTAAAGAAATTCTGATGATCTTTTAGACTTTTTGAAAATCAGATTTACTTACTATGGATTTACTTCGTATGAGTAGTGAAAATCTCTTGCAGCTTTTGTCTCTTTTTCCTATGAAAAGTACAGTTTGTTGAAAAATGTCCAACCAAATTTAAAATGTATATACTTAATCTATTTAAGCTGGCACATGATGTTTTCTTTTCACAAGCTATTAGTTATCATATATTGTATTTTCAACATCTTAAATCTTTGAGTGAATGGGCACAGAGAGTAAGAGGAGGAAAACTCCCAGGATATTTGAGCAAATACAGACTTTTGACTATCGTTATACAAGCCTTTAATATCTTGTGAAATGCTTCTCTTATATTTAAGATAAATCTTTTATATGTTATAAAGAAAATTCATAGAATCCACAATTTATAAAAAAGTGCTGAAAGACAAGGTTCATAGAGGCAGAAGGGGTTAAAGACAATTGACTTGTTACCCCTGTTGACAAGTAGAAGTGAGGTTATAAAGAGATTTTGTTCTGCTATTTATAAAACATAGGCTCGCTACAGAATTAAATGCATGCAAGAAGTGTATCTACTTGCATGTTTTTCTCTGGAAAAAGATAATTGCTGTGTTTGTGCATGCTAATCAGTTAATTTTGTGTGAGAACAACTAAAGACAATTTCTATGTTCAGGTTATTCAAAGTAAATAAAAAGAAGCATAGAGATGAGAGGAAATTTTGTGCAATGCGTGTTATTTCATGTATCTCATTTTGGAAACAGTCCTTTATGGGGAGAAAATTCTTTTGAGATCTTAAAGTTTGTTTCAATTTAAAGAAAATAGTCATGCTTCAGATGTGCTTGCAATGCTCACACTACAAATTAAAGTGATCAAAACTTATCAGGCCTCTTTCACTTGTCTAATTGCAGGTGAAAATAATGATTTTTTTTTTTATCCTTGTGTTTAAGGCAAAGAGAAATTGAGTCCTTTCCAGTGACAGCATCCAAACCCCAAACAAAGAGGCTGAGTGCAGTGGTGTGAAGTGTTTAGGTCCAGCAGAGGACAGGGCAGGGTCTTTGCTCATCATTTGTCACAGGAGATTGGTGACTGTGGCACATAGACACCTTAGCATCCATCACTGCTCTGGTGGGATGAGGCTCTGAAGAGGTGAAGGAACCCTTTTGGAGGACGTGATGGGCAGCACTGAGTTATCTTCCAGCCTTTGACTCAGTGACCCCAATGTTCTGCAGGGCTCGGCACCTTCTCGCACCTCCCTGGGCGAGGAAGACCTTTGTGCTGCTGCCACCACAAATCCCAGGGCTGTCCAGGTGGGAGAAGAAGAAGAGAGATGGCCTCTGTGTTCCGCAGCGAGGAGATGAGCCTGAGGCAGCTCTTCCTGCAGGTGGAGGCTGCTTATTGCTGCGTGGCCGAGCTCGGGGAGCTGGGGCTGGTCCAGTTCCGAGATGTGAGTAGAGCCCTGCTGATGTGTTGGGATGATGGAGATGTGCCCAGGGTGAGCTTGTCCTTCCCCCAAAGCACCTGGGGAAGGTGCACCTGTAGGGTGGCCAAAAGGTCCGTGGTGAGAGCAGGATTTCCCCAAGGCTGATCTGAAACCTGAACATCACACCGAGACCCTGCCCATCCCTGACTCCCAGTGCTCTGTCTGCACAACCTTAGAGCAATTCCCTCCATCACCAGCAATCAGGGACCCCGCGAGGGTCCCTCTGTGGCTCCTGCTGTCACAGCAAGGTTGTGTGGAAGGCCACCATGTCCTTGTGCAGGGTATTGCCATGCCCTGACCCTCTCAGGCACAGCGGTGTTTGCCATCCGCTCTGAAAACACTCATCCTCTGCCGGTGCTAAAAATGCACCGTGCAGCCTTCAGCCCCAGGCTTGTTTCCCCTCCTGTTTTTAGCTGAATGTGAATGTCAACAGCTTCCAGAGGAAGTTTGTGAATGAAGTGAGAAGGTGCGAATCCTTGGAGAGGATCCTGCGTAAGTAAACGCTTGTCGAATGCAATCGGCTTCCTGCCAACTGGTGGTGTGGGATTTATTTCTTTAAGTGCTCTCACACTGGGGAGCAGAATTAGTGGCAAAATGGTGATGTTTTCATCTGAGCCCCTGGAAATGTTTTCCATGCGTCAGCTAATTACCACTTCACCCCATATGGGCAATAAATTGTTGCCCCTGTTTTGAAAATGGTTAACCGAACTGAAAGGAGGTTAATTAGCCTTTATAAAATCACAAGATAAATCTGGGGCTGGGCAGGAGGCTAATCCAGATAACCTGACTCTTACACCAGTGCACCAGCTGTTGGCACACACTTCTTGTGGCCAAGGGCTTCAGCTTGGGGATAAGTCCTTAAAAACCCAAGCAGCAGAGCTTGTGATACCCACTGTGCTGTGATTTGTGTCCTGGGAGCTCTGCACTGTCCCCAGCACAACGCTGGTGCCCACGGCTGGGCAGAGGAGAGGAAGCTGAGCTTTCTGTGTACCCTGCTCGCTGCCCAAATTTGGGCTCGCTGCCCAAATAAAGGGAGCCATGGTGGCCACTTGTGCCAGGGCTGAGGGCTGCCCACGGGGGATTTAGGACTGTGACTTAAGAAGAAACAGCATTTTCACTGAGAAAGGAGACTGGGGGTGTCCATTCCATGGGGACTGTGTGCATGCACTGGGATGATGTAAATCACTTGTGAACACTCCTCGTAAATCACTCCATCTTCTCACACCTCCGGGGCAAACTTCAGTCCTGGCCGAGCAGCAAACTGGTGACCAGGATGATGCACCTGGAATGACTCTGTGTTGAGACTTCTGTGCCCTCTCCTTGCAGGTTTTCTGGAAAATGAGATGGAAGAAAATGTCGAGATAGTGAAAGGAGAAAAATACCCAGAGACGCCCCTGCCTCGGGAAATGATTGATATGGAGGTACAGGATTTGGGGTGGATGCAGCAGAGAGAAGGGCTGTGCTTGTGGGTTAAGGCTGTCCCTGCTGCATGTTCCTAAAGGAGCCCAGTCTTTTTCCCTTTCTCTGTGAAACATCTCTCTGGTCCTGCGTATTAATGAAAAACAATCACTTTCACAGAATTCTCATCCTATAGGAGAGAATAAGAAGGGGTTTGGTGTGGTACCAGGAGAGCTGATGTTAGAACCAGCTCCACTGCATAAAAAACCCAGGCCAGTCTGTCCTGCTGGGAGGTGACTCTGGGACCTGACACAAACACTTGGGCCTTGCTTTAGGATGTGCAAGGGACGCTTTATTCCAGCCCAGCTGGAGGCAAAATTTACTGACAGGATAATTTTAAAGTGCTGCATATGCAGGTGATGAGGAAGGACAATCAAACTTTCCAAGGGTTTCAGCTTCACAAGCACCTTGGGTTCCTGATATGTTCCTGGCCCCAAGTCATCACCTAATTTTTGGCCAACAGCTAATGAGCCTAAGCTAGCGTTGTCGATCGCTTTTGTGTCAGTAGACTGAGAGCCTCTCAGGCTGGGGTCTGAGCTGTGTGTGAGGAACCTGAGACACCAGACAGGCTGAGACACCTCCACCACACACCCACGTGCCTGCCTGGGCTGGGGTTGGGGCATCAGAGCTGAAATGCCAGCAGAGGACAACACACCCCTCCAGGAATGTCTGCAATGGGAAAATGATGCATTGGCATTGATGAGTATCTTCCTACAAAAAGTGGTCATTGAATATTTCTGTATTCTCCCTTGAAAAAAAAACAACCCAAAACTGTTTGAGGTATGGTATGAACTTGGGAAAGGGCCATTGATCTGCTTCAGAGGTTTTCTGGGTGTGCTTGGACCCTAAACAGACAGTGCTGGAGAAGCTTGAAGCTGAGCTGCTGGAGGCCAACCAGAACCAGCAAACACTGAAGCAGAACTTCCTTGAGCTGACAGAGCTCAAACATCTGCTGAAGAAAACCCAGGATTTCTTTGAGGTGAGAGGCCTCTTTGCTCTTCCAACAGAGATGTGGAAGGTTCTTAAAAATATTGGCACTTTCATTTGGTGTATGTTGCTTTTAGAGGTCTTTACCACAAGCTATTATGAGGTTTGCAAAAGCACCTTGGTCACTTTTGAGCCTGCATTGCTCTGTGAGCCAGTGGGGCTCAAAAACCTGGCTCCCAGATCTCTTTGAAAATAGTATTTATGCTTTTCCGTTGCTAAGATATAGTTTACTTTTATTATTTTTCCTTTGGTCTAAAACTCTGTGTAGAGCTACCTTTAGGGGGAAAAAAATATTAGGAGAAAAATGTGAAAACAGTTTTCAAACTGGCAATGCTGAACAGTGTTTTTTAAAAACTAATGTTTTCCAGGCAGAAACCAATCTGCCAGACGATTTCTTCAGTGAGGACACATCTGGACTGCTGGAGCTGAAAAGCACTCCTGCTGCAGCTGCCAAGCTGGGGTGGGTATTGGTGATGAATTTGGCCAGACTTCCCACCTGTGCTGCACTGCTGTGGCACTGGCACAGCTTCCTGCAGCTCCTCGGTGCTCACCAGCCTCCTCTGCACTGCTGTTTCATGGACACAGAGGGTGACTGTCCTCAGAATTTACCGTCAAAACTGTGCTCAGGCTATGGGTCAGTGGGATGAGTGCATTTCTACTTCCAGGCCACCAATCCCAGTGACCCCTTAGTAGGTATTGAGTGAAAATTGTTATCTTAAGCATCTCACCAATGACTTCTGGACTCTGGCTGCCAGCCTGGTCCTCATGGGTGGATGTCTAACCACAGCAAAAAGCCATGGTACTGCACTGGGCTGCAGCCTGATGCTTTCTCAGAAAAGGAAGCAGGAGAGTAAAGATAAATCACCACTTCAACAATTCTACCTCCTGCCCCTGCCATTCAGGCACTCTGTGCGACTTTAAGCATCTCTCCATTCCTAGCCAGAATTGTCTCTTCTCCTTCACCTGCTGATCTAGGAAAGGTTTGTTTTTTAACAAAGAACAATAGGATTAAGTCAATAGATTGAGATAAAAGCCAGGCTTGAGCAGGGAAGTTTTTCCTAGAAGGGCTTACAGCAGCTGCAGAGCCCTGGCTAGCCCTAGAAAACAAGGCATTGGGAAATCATTACAGGTCCTGAAAGGCTCAGAATGGGCTTGCAATTTATTTATCTTGTAATTCTGCTCAGATTCACAGCAGGGGTGATAAAGAGGGAAAGGATGATCCCCTTTGAGCGTTTGCTGTGGCGAGCCTGCAGGGGAAACATCTACCTGAGGTACACGGAGATGGACACCCCCATGGAGGACCCTGTGACAGTAGGTGCCAGCCTGGCTTGGCTCTGCTCTGCCCCATGGGGATGATGATGCCCTGGCCTCCCCAGAGGTGTCTGAGGGCACCTGGAGGGGAAAAGGGGGAAAGTTTGAGGATGGGAGGAGTTTCTTTGGCATTGCTTTCCCTTTTTGCCGCTGTTGAGGTGGTTTCTTTCCCTGGCAGAACTCTATCACCTCTGCTCCACACTGCTCCTTCCCCCATCACCCAGAGCTGTTTCCCGAAAGAGCATCTGGGGGAAACCCTGCTGGTGGGAAACAGGGGGTGAGGGATTAAAACAACCCACTGGAGAGGCTGTCAAAAAAGCCACACCAGCCTTTCTGCACTGGACCCCAGGTGTGCTAAATTCTGCTTGAATTGTGTGTTGCAGAGAGAAGAGGTGAAGAAGAACGTGTTCATTATCTTCTATCAAGGAGAGCAGCTTAAACAAAAAATCAAGAAGATTTGTGATGGGTAAGGTAGGCCTGTGGGCAGGACAGTGACTCCCACAGAGGCTGAATTTGGAGCTAGAGATCAGATCTCCAGCTCTACAGCTGTCAGCTCTGCAACCATCCTCCCTTCTGCTCCTCAGCTCTGCTGCTCCTAATCATGAGAGATATCCATCACCCTGGCACTTGGAACTCGAGATCCTACATTTTCCAAAGTGGCATACAGCTCTTGAGAGCTTAATTTGCTGGGGTTTTGACTTGGGACATCTAAAAGGGGGCTGTTGTTTAAGAAATGCTCAGCGCTCTTCCCCTGAAAATCGGGAGCCCTAACCTGAGCACTGGGAACATGGTAATCCTCAACTTGCTCTCAAGCCTGCCTGCATTTCTTCATGGAAAGGTGATGCTGTGGTTTATTCAACCCTTTCCCAAGGCCTTTGAGCAATATCTGTGTAATCAGAGACAGAGCCCAGGAGAGAAATGAAAGCTTCATACAACCTGACTTGTTTCCACCCTGTTAAGCACCTTGAAAAGATAATTCAGGTTGAATATTTTGTTACTCTTTCATAACGCTGATGACCAATGGGCTTTGTTGCAGTGTGAATCAGATTTGATGAGAGGATCTGTGTGCTGTCACCAAACCCATTTTGGGTAGGGAGAGGGTGAGCAATTGCTCTTCCCTGACATCGGCACTCAGGGCAGGTCTTTCTTTACATCATGCCTTTAATCAGAATAAAAGCAGGTGGATCGTTCAGGCAGGGACAGCTTCCACTATCCCAGGCTGCTCCAAGTGCCATCCAACCTGGCCTTGGACACTTCCAAGGATGGGACAGCCACAACTTCTCTGGGCAACCTGTGCCAGTGCCTCAGCACCCTCACAGGAAAGGATTTCTACCCAATATTCAACCTAAACCTACCCTCTTTCGGTTTAAAGCCATTCCCAGTTTGTCCTACCACTACATGCCCTTGTAAAATGTTCCTCCCTGGATTTCTTGTAGCCTCTTTAGGTACTGGAAGGCTGTGGTAAGTTCTCCCTGGAGCCTTTCCTTCTCCAGGCTCAACAACCCTGATTTTCTTGACCTTTCCTCGTAGCAGAGGTGCTTCATCCCTCTGATCATCTTCATAGCCCTCCTTTGGACTTGCTTCAGCAGGCCCGTGTCCTTCTTCTGTCTCGTTTCTTTGCCTGCTTTTCAGATGCTGTTCAGAGCCCTCCTCCCCTCCTGCCTAGGCACTTGCTGGTGTTGAATGCTTCCCACTGGATTTGCCCCTGTGCTGATGGCCTTGCAAGTCACCAGGTCATACTTTTTTTCCGGGCTGGGAGTAAAAGACAAGCAATGCAATGCCTATCAACATATTCATTTTTGATTGACACCGAAATCACCCAAACCTTAGGCACAACCCTCTGCAGCCAGGGGTCAGGCAGGGCTGGAAATGAGAGCAGATCCCCGCGTCTCAGGGGGGTTGTGACGTGCAAAGTTTCTAGGAGGTGATAGGTTTGTAGAAAGGAACTTAGACTGGTTTCTCCCAGGCCCTTACAAATGAAGGAAAATACCAAATATATACCAATACCTACCAAAGACAAGTTCACAGGACACCCTTTGCAGTGCTAATGAAGTCTTCCTTTATGTTCCCTCTTCCTTTCAAATGTTTTTGGTTGCTAATACACACATATATATATATCTGGGTGTTTTGGTGTTTTGCTGAGCGGCAGGTTTCTAAATTTATGAATCCCCTGACACTCCTTTTGTGCTCTGTGCACCACCAGCTGTCCCTGGCACCCAGGCCAAGACATTTCAGTCTGGTCCACCTTTAGGGCAGGGCTGGCTCTACCTAAAGCAGATGGCAGTGTCATTCCAGCCCCAGCAGGACATCTCTGCTCCGCACTAAGTCATCATTCATGACAAGTAAATACCCTGCAAAAATCATGGGACTGGTCTAAGCCAGCCTCCTGCAAGGCAGGCTAAGATTTGTTTGCAGAGCTCTGTGCCTCGGGTTACGCTTGTAGTCCCTGCTTGACTCTAATTGGTAACATTAGTCTGCCAATTTCATGAGCATTAAGTCCATGCACAAATTTATTAGTGAAAGGTGTAGAGGGAGCAGGAAGGAGGAAAATGTAAGAATTTTTCTTTTCCTCCTTTTCTTGCGGCTGCCTCGGTACTAATGTGAATACTAAACTGGGTTTATCAATGTAAGGATTCCCTGCTGAATTCTCCTGGAGCTTTCAGAGATGTCTGTGCCATTAGGGCAAAGCTGAAACTCGGTATGCAAAATGGCTGTTAAAAGATCAAAGCAGCACTGCTGCAATAACGTTATTGGGAACGGGGGAACTGTACAGCATGGAGGAATAAGCTTTCAAGTTTGATTAAAAATCCTTATTAAAGATGAACTAAGAGCTGTGAAGAATAAGAAGATGGAAATAATTAGGTAGGGTGAATAACCTTTGGAAACGAATACCAGGTGTTGAGTGAGGAGAAATTCAATTCTGGAAAGGGAAGTTTAGCTGAAGAGCACGTGCTGTCATTACACACAGCTCTGGGCTGATCGCTAGGAAACTGCAGCATGTTTTGTTCAATCTGCAACTGTCCTCACTTGTATGTGTGCTGGAACTGATTTTGTGGAGCAGGTGGTGGAGTATCCTGCACTCACACAAAGCCAGAATATGATGCTTATCTGTACACAGAGCCTGCACATTTTTGTCTCTTAAGCAGGGATAGACCCCTGTGACCCTGCTACATCTTTTAATTCATCTCACGTGCAGGAAGGCAGCTCTTCAGCACCCCAACTCAGTGTGTCTCCATGCCAGGGTGGTGAAACGTGTTGCCTTAGGTCAGGGGCAGGAGATCTCTGCTCTGCAGAGGAGAAACCTCTTCTGATGGTCACTATCAAAGTGGCAGGGGCAGCACATGCACCAGATGTCACTGAACAAACGGAGCAGGGAAAAGAGGAGAGATCTCTGCTCTTTTAGTTAGCTCAGCTCAGTTCAGGCTTGCAGCAGAGAGCAGCAGTGCACCCTGTGAGCTCCCAGGGGATCTCCTTGTGCCTGCTGTGCTGCATGGAGAGTGCCCTGGGAGTCGCTCTGTGGGCAGGACAGGGAGCTGCACACTCTCAGAAAGACATGCAGCTCATTTCTGATTGTGCAGCTCATTTCTGGGGTCATCCAGGGGCTGTGCAGCACTGCAGTGTGCTGTGCTGCTGCAAGCACCTTCACACCAGGGTGCCCTGAGAAGGTCCTGTTCCATCCTACAGCTGAAGCTGTGCCTGCGAGGAACTAAGACCTTCACTCACATGTTAAAATCCCACATTATTATACCTTTATTATAATCCTTATGTTATATATACTCCTTATTATTCCACACTAAACAAACCCACGTAACCTCCCAAACAGAACCTTGGGGGTTAGCTTATAAAAGCATTTTTACTGGCTAATCTAAGGTGCCAGCACAGATACAGCTCTGGGGTGCTTAAAACCCTTCACCCATCCTTTCCTTGTCCCCAAGGTGTCCAGCCAAACCGGTGGACCAGAAGAACACAGCCATTCTCCTGTTTTATCCTGGAAATCCAGCCCTTTTGTTTGTTTGTTTGCTTGCTGGTTTGTTTGTTTTTACAGGGTCATTTCCTTACTGCCCGTGCAAAGGGCGTTTGCTTGCAGTGCTGATGCCTTCTCCCAGTGCCTGCAGGAGGGTAGTGCAGACACAGGGACACTATTTTTCCAGCCTCAGTGCAAGAGGGACATCTGTTGGCTACTGTGGTAGCGAGGCTGCCTTCGCCAGAGTGGGTTTTGTTGAGTTTTTTCACAATTCAAGCAGCTTATGGACACAAGGGAGGTGCCCACGTGTTAGTGCTGACCACTGTGTGACATCAGGTACTGTGCAGCACCTGGGACAAGGAGGGTTTTTCAGCTAGAAGCCTGTTCTAGGGGTTCTTTTTCTCATCAAGTGATAAATGTACCTATTTGCACCTTTCTGCGAGACCAGGCACAGCTTTGTGGTATGTGAGAAGAGTACACTGCTGGGTCAGGAATGAAGTCCAGCTTCCCTGCCTTTGAGCTGAGAAGAGTACAGAGGAAGAAGACTCAGTCTAATAACTGGTGTTTCTCAACTCTCTCTTCCCGAGGTTAGATTTCGTGCCACGGTCTATCCCTGCCCAGAGTCTGCCACCGAGCGCCGAGAAATGCTTGATGGGGTCAACACAAGGATTGAGGATCTAAACACAGTGAGTGGCAATGGCTTTACTGAGGTCCAAACCCTGCAGGTGGGACCTGCCCGAATATTTGTCCTGTCTGAAACCCTGTGGCAGACCACCCACATTATTTCCCCAACACATTATCCCATTATCTCCATCGCTCACCTGCACAGCAGCACTGTGGTGGCCACATGATGCATGGAGGCCCCAGAGGGATTTTGTTTGGGTTTGTTTGAGGTTTACTGCCATGTTTCTCAGCCTGCTCAGCCTCCACAATGTGAGTCCTTGGTGAGCAGCACCTGGCGTGGGGCGATCCTGTGTCGCTGCTCTCTGGGATCCCCTGCACATTCCCACCCACAGTTCCTTTTCTGCAACCCTCTCCAATTAACTACTCATTAAATTGATGCCTACCTGAAACAGAGGCCAAGACAAATTAGGCGTATAAAAAGCGGACAAATTTATTCAAGGCCTTGAAGGTACATTCGGGCAAGCAAAAGTCCTCCTCAGGGACTTCACCAAAAATGGACACTGGGTCGCAAGCCCTTCACCTTTTATAATTATAATTTTAATATTAAAATATTAGTATATTGGCTCCTAATTCTCCAATTGCACCCTCAGGTGATGATGTTCACCACCCCAGCCTCGCTCTCCCCATCTCACAGTTGTTTACATATTTTTGGGCCCTAAGGCAATGAATATGTCCTTGAATCTGTATTCAGGGAGCCTTGTTTTGGCTAAAGGTGCTGGGAATAGAGGATTTTAGCACTTTGTAAGAAGCACAGAACTACACCAAGTTACAGATACATGAAGAGTAAAGAAAACCAGAAATTATTAAGGCATCAAAGTCATGCCCCCTGTGCTTCCCTGTCTCGAGCATTGCCTGTGCCGTGCCCACAGGTGATAACACAAACCGAGTCCCACCGCCAGCGACTGCTGCAGGAGGCAGCAGCCAACTTGTGGTCCTGGGGGATCAAGGTGAAGAAAATCAAGGCCATCTACCACATCCTGAATTGCTGTAACATCGATGTCACCCAGCAGTGCGTCATTGCAGAGATCTGGTTCCCCGTGGCCGATGCTGACCGCATAAAAAGAGCTCTCCATCAAGGAATGGTAAGAGAGAACCATTTTGGGTCCTCAAAGCCCTCACCAAAACTGGATTTTTTCTATGTTGAGCACATGTTCAGACTTGTCTGTTACCTTCACGTGAGGCTCCCTTTTCTGTTTTAAGCTGAGGTTTTTGTATGATTGATTGGCCTTCCATCTTTTGAGGGCAGTTAAGGTCAGCATGAAACCTTAGCAGGTTTGTGGCTCACCCCTGAGCCAGAAGTGGTGCTGTGGGGTGGATCCTTCTCTCCTATCCTGCCTGACTGAGTCTGTCCTTGCTGCTGGGTTTGCAGGAGCGCAGTGGCTCCACGATTGCCCCCATCCTCACTGCCATCCACACCAGGATGGCCCCACCCACCTTCAACAGGACCAACAAGTTCACAGCTGGATTTCAGAACATCGTGGACGCCTACGGTGTGGGCAACTACAGGGAGATGAACCCAGGTGAGAAATGCTCAGCTGCCTGCACGAGCCAAAGCAAAGCCTTTGAGCTCCCTCACTATCCTAAAATATGCACTCACTGCTGATTGAGAAATCTGAACCATATTGGAACTGCTCAGTGTATGGGCATGGGTTTGCTCAGGCAAAGAATTTGGCTGTTGGCCTTCCGTGAATGATTGTGATGGAAATAAACGAACTATGCCAATACAGGATGGGGAACAAATGGTGGGGTGGCAGTGCTGAGGAAAAGAGCTAAGCTCATAAGGAAAATGTAAGATGAGCTCACTGTGTTGATGCCAAAGAAGGCCAAAAGGACCTGGTAAAAGTGTGAAAAAATGGTACAGAATCTCAGAGAGACCACTGAGAATCAATAGAAGCCTAGAAATGGGGGCCTGTGGGACAGGGTCAGATTAACTCAGATTGTTGAGGCTGAACAGGTTGGGAAATATAGTAGTAAACCTCAAATACATTATTCCATTGCAAAACAGAATGCAGTTGTCTACACATGGTGTTTATTATGGCAAGACAAGGAACAAAGGATAAAATTGCCAGGAAGGTACAGGTCATACAACTACAATCTTTGTGATGGTGGAGCTAATTCTGCACTAGATCTGACTGCCTGGTGTGTAGGGGAGGGACTGAGGAGGCCTTTAAGGGCAGCACCTCTAAGGAATGGCTTTGTGGGCTAGACTGCTTCTTTGCTGAGGCCTTTTTGTTTAGAGGGAGCTGAGCTCCTCGACCTTTCCCTCCTGCAGCTCCCTACACTATCATCACGTTCCCCTTCTTGTTTGCGGTGATGTTTGGGGACTGTGGCCACGGCGCTGTCATGCTGGGCTTCGCACTCTGGATGGTCATTAATGAGAAGAGCCTTCTGGCCCAGAAAAGCACTAATGAGGTGAGTAGAGCGATTTGGTGCACCCTCTCAGCATGGGGAAAGGCTCATCGCCCCATTTAATAAGGGGGATACCCAACACCCCAGAGGCTGAGTAGATCCTTCAAAGATCCCTGTGAGGCAGAGGTTTGGCAGTTCTGCCTACACAGAGGGCCTGACCCAAAATTTTCGGTGAATAATTGTATATGCACAGATTAACACGATCATGTGAAACATAGGGTTTTCTTTTAGACACTTAAATGCAGAGATTTTAGATAAAAGTTCGTTCCTTTGAAATCAACTAGAATAGAAAAAAGACGTAGAACTTAGCTAGAAAGAAATTAATGATTAAGTGCAGAGTAACCTTTGATTATCTGATATTTACTCTGCTCTGCTTAGAATAGACAATTAATAATCTTAAGAAAAGAAGTTCGAAGGAGAGCCTAGACAGCTACAAATTTTGCCCAGATGCAACCTACTTAGAAGCAATAGAAGAGAGCATTGGGAGTTTTCCAGGGTCAAATGTATTGTCAAAAACCAGCAAGGTAAGGAGGTCAAAGTGAGGAAGACAAGTTTTACTTCTTCAAAAGCAGCCTTCAGACCCATTTTAAGACCAGCGACCCAATTCCATTGCAGGAACTGTGCATGCTTAATGACTTTTTGCAGATTTCCATACAAAGCGGGGAATGGGAGGCACTTATGCTATGAATATGTATCTGTATTTTAAATATGCATTATTGTTATAGATAAATAAGTTCTGTGTTGCATTGTTACTTTGGAGCTGTACATTTGGGAGCTATCCCTGCAGCTCTCCGGCGCTGAAATAAACACACACTTTCTAACCTTAACAAGTTAGAGAGTCTTTGTCCGTCTCAGGTGAATATTGATATTAGATTTATATCCACATTTTAATAATTCACGTGTCTACAGTTGGTTGAGGCCCACTAAATGATGGACTTGTAGGTATTTTGGTCACGGGCGCTGCCTTCTCCCCCTGCAGATCTGGAACACCTTTTTCAGCGGGCGCTACCTGATCCTGCTCATGGGCATATTCTCCATGTACACTGGCTTCATCTACAACGACTGCTTCTCCAAATCGTTCAACTTCTTCGGCTCTTCCTGGCACATCATCCCCATGTTTAAAAATAACACTTGGAAGTAAGTGCTGGATGTAGGAAAGGAGTAAAAACACACCAAATGGAGCATGTAGGCTTGGAAAGAGAGACTGCCTGTGTAGGGAAGGCGAGGGCTCCCTGCTGTGGATGCAGTCATGAATGAATCAGAGGTTTTGTCTGACACACACAGATGAACTCACTATTGAAATGGAAATGCCGAGTCCCCGGGAACATGCCTGTTTGTTCAGGCACTGATGTGCATAAAAATCTGCAGGTGTCCGTGGCTGATGCGCAGAGGATGCTCAGTGAGAGGGAGGCTGCCATTGTGTGGGGCCCATTTACATGCACACGGTGCAGGATAACAGGGCGCAGAAAGGCTGGAGTCAGCTGCAGATATCCTGCGCTAGTCCTCAGCACACCTCACATAAATACACCCCGGGCTCAGATGGAAAGATTAAGCTGCAAAGGTCATTTCCCTTTTCTCTTGTAGTAAGGATGTGCTTCTAGAAAATACAGTGCTGCAGTTGGATCCAGCAGTCCCGGGAGTCTACTCTGGAAATCCATATCCATTTGGAATAGATCCGGTAATTAAATTAAATTGCTCTAAGATAATTTGTATTTCAATCCTGTTTCTACGTATCAGGTACATCAGTAGCTCCCTGCTCTCTCTCCTGAAGCTGTGGTTTTTATACTTCTCGCTCTTTGTCTGTTCCTTTTGTAGTTGTTGTGGTTTAACCCCAGCCAGCAGCCCCACGCAGCCCCCAGCTCGCTCCCCCACCAGCGGCATCAGGGAGAGAATTGGAAGGGTAAAAGCTGGAGAACTGCTGGGTTGAGATGAAGAGACTTTAACAGGGAAAGCAAAAGCCCTGCACACAAGGAATTAAGTAATCTCTTCCCATGTCAGGCAGGAGTTCAGCCTTCTCCAGGATAGCAGGGCCCCATTGCACGTGACAGTGACTTGAGGAGACAAACTCCATCACTCCAAACATCTCCCCTTTCCTCCTTCTTCCCCCCACTTTATATACTGAGCATGATGTCTGAAATATCCCTTTGGTCAGTTGGGGTCACCTGTCCTGGCTGTGTCCTTTCCCAACCTCCTGTGCACCCCCAAGTTCCTCACCGGCCTCGTGAAAAGCCACAAAGGCCTTGGCTCTGTGTAAGCCCTGTTCACCAATAACAAAAATATCTCTATGTTATCAACCCTGTGTTCAGTACAAATCCAAAACACAGCCACTGTGAAGAAAAATAACCAACCCAGGCAAAACCAGCACATTCCATCCCATGTTTGTACTATTTACATCATGCTCAGGTCCCACACTATTCAATACAACTTCATTAACCCCCACTCCCCCTCCCATTCATCAGTCCTTCTGATGCTTTTCTTTAGCAATTAGTCATTAATATATTGCTGACAGTTCTGCACATGCAGCAGCAGAATGGTAAGCAGGAAGGAAGTTCAATTTTCCTGGAGAGTGCTCTTGTGCTAGAGTGTGCTTAGTGTCTCTGAGCCTAGGGTTCCTGGGCCTAGGAAGTTTTAGAAGAAAGGAGGAACAACCCTGAAGCTCTGTAGCATAAAAAACGCAGAACTGAGAAGAGATGTTTGTCTTAGCATGAGAAAAAAGTTAGTGCAGAGAGGCAGGCAATAAGCTGATCTCCATGGCCAAGGAGTTGAAAAGAGTTTTTTCTGTTCAAACAAAAAGTTTGAAAATGAGTCCTGTCTTCAGGACTTCTCTGGTGAAGGTGGAACTAATTTTGGTAGCAGCAGGAGGGATTTTCTCGTGCCTTTCCACTTTTGCTAAAGAAGATGACAGCCTAAGGACAGGAAATGACACAGAAAAGATCCAGGTTCTGCTACCAGACTTCGCTTTGGTTTCTGAAGGATTGAAGCAAAGTCATAGGTTCATTTTAAATCCTTGTTGTTTCCTCTGTTAAACAAGTCTAATACTTCATACCTTTCAGATGAGTACCTTGGCAAAGGGAAAAGTATTAAAAGGAACATCTAGATTTCCTTTGCTTCTTACGCTCTTACTAGAACTGGTAGGAGTAAATTGATGGTGTCAAAGCAACAACTTCTCAAACCTGTTATTGATCAAACACCTGAAAATCTTGTTCTTCTCTCTCTCTCTCCCCCTGCTCCTTTACCCAAAGATCTGGAATATTGCATCGAACAAGCTGACTTTCCTGAACTCCTACAAAATGAAGATGTCAGTTGTCATAGGGATCGTGCACATGATTTTTGGGGTGATACTCAGTGTCTTCAACCACATGTAAGTTTGTTTCCCCAAGCCTGTTGCCGCAGCAGCACACAAATCCTTGTCACTAAACTGGTGTGCTTCATTCAGAGAAAGCATCTTATTTTGGGTTGATTATTTGAACTTTGACCTTTCCCCACTGTGAGCAGAAATATTTCATACAGTGACTGAATCTCACCACAGCTGATAAACAGTGAAAAGTCCAAAGGAGAGCCATATAATTGCAGATATTTTCTTCAATAAACTCTCTTTTTAACTTACTTTCTTATATCCTCTAATCTGCAGAAATATTGAAGCACACTAAATTAAAAATATGTAGCACCTCCCACTATTGACAAATTTTCTATTGAAAGAAAAGATCTCTTGGCCTAAACCAAAGCACACTGAAATCTTGCAGAGTATGTGCATTTCACCTGGCTTAGCAGCCCTTGGCCAGGATTTGTGCTTTTTTTTGTGGGTGTGCTTTTCTGTATCTCTACCTCTATATTTTGCAACAATAAATTAAAAATGGCGATAGAGTGGAGGGACTGACACTTATTGTGTTGAGAGACTCTCCAAAGCTGCAATGTGTGTGGTGACCTTCAAGGACAGAAAGTGTTTGCAGAGGACAGAGAGGACCCTACAGAATTGACACCACGTCTGGTTCTGACCTTTCTTGACCTATAATGCCTAACTTTGTAAATCAGCCTTTTTCTTTTTTTTTTAAATTGGCTTTTCTTTCAATGCAATAATCTTTTGTGGTGCTGAGATACTGGTAGGTCAAGCACAAAAATCTGAAGAGAATCAGTACAATAGAGCTTTTGTATTTAAACAATGGCTTTCATTGATAAAGCTTGTAATTATTCTTTCTTGGCTAGTGATAGTTGTATATTTGTTAGGTTCTTTTCCAAAGACTAAGTAGTGTACAGTACTGCCAGACTTGGGTGCAAACTTGCATTAATATCCAGTGTATTAATTGCAGTTATCTTTCCTGATTCTTTCCAGCTACTTCAGGAAATACATAAACATCATCCTTCAGTTCATTCCAGAGATGATTTTTATTATCTCTCTTTTTGGCTACTTGGTCTTCATGATTATTTTCAAATGGTGTCATTTTGATGTCCACTCATCCCAGAGCGCACCAAGCATCCTCATCCACTTCATCAATATGTTTCTGTTCAATTATAGTGACACTTCAAATGCTCCATTGTATCTGCACCAGGTATGGATCAAGCAACTAGAATCCACTGTAGTTTTGTATTTTTTGGTGGTTTTTGCAGTGGGTGTTGTGGAGAGTGGGCATAAAGATGTTGGGAACAGGCTCAGAAGCTCAATCACAGGTGTCAGTCACAGAAGTGAAGTTTATTCTTCTGGTATTTGTGTTGGCCTTGTCAGCAGGGAGGAGAAAGAAGCTATCAATCAGTGATGCAGAGGAAATCTCTTTCCTAGTGTCGTCCTTACAAGAATAATGATGCAACTGAAGATACTGTTGGGGGAAAAAGAAATCTAAGAAGTGTGACTAGAGATGCAAAGCTGGGTATTGCAGGCATGCTGTCCTGCAGTCTGGTCACGATGCTAGAGACATCTCCCTTTCTTGATAAGTTCCTATTTCATCTTTGGAAAGCTTTAATACTTTGCATTTTCACCTAAACAAGTAGAAATAACTAGACGATTTTCTGGCAGGTTTTTGTCAGAAATAACTCCTCTTGGAGTTCACTTTAAAAAAATTAAAAAGCAAGCAAAAGATCTTCCCTCAGAGAAAACGTGTTTTAAACTCATCTCTATTTATATTCTCAGAACATGGATTTTTTTTTTTTTTTTTTTTTGATTGATTTTACATCAGCAGCATCAGTGAAGGATCTGTGGGCAAGTGCTACATCCAGCCACATGTGTGCACCCACATTTCTGCAATTGCACACTCTGGGCACTCCAACGTGAGCTCAGTTTTAGGGGCAGCCGGCGAGTCAGAGTTAGTAGAAAGCCCTGATCTGTTCCCAGTAACTGTGTTAAGGATTCAGGGGAGTTTGGAAAAACACAGTTTTGCCAGCCTTCAAAAAGGCTGATAATATTGTGCTTTAGATAATATTGTGCTTTGTAAAAACCCAAAGTTTTCCCAAGGTGGCAATTATTTTTCTCATATTGCTACGGCCCTGCCCCACCAGTAACAGAATGTGGCATCTGCCTGGGTAGCCCGAATAAAAATATTGCATGAGATCAATTACAAGGTGATCAGAGATCTGAGCCAGCTTTTAAAAAATGCAGAAGTTGTAGCTTAAGGTTTTCTTTGCTTGTTTTGTTTTTGTTTTCTGCAAGTACGAACAGTTATGTCAGGACAGCAATAGGGTGCCATGGTGCAATGTAAGAACTCCTCATGTTGTGGGGACAATGTGCCACCAACCTGAGCTGTGGGGGCTCCATTCCTCTCTGGAACTGCAGCTGTGGGGTAAATCCAGGGCAAGACTCGAATCACTTGGTTCTTACTGCAGCATTTCTACCCTGACCCAGGCAAGGCAGCCTGACTGACTCACACGCAGTTAGGACATTCACTTGGGACACTGAGGTTCAAGTCTGTAGCATTGGATTTTGGTAAATTAACCCTTTCCAGCATGAAAGCCTTTCATCCCCAGGTCTCCAACCATCTCTAGATGAAAGTGCTTTCTGGAACCTTAAGCATTATACATTTATTTTCACGTTCTCACAAGTAAAGGACACACAGCCGGACAGGGAATTGTATTTGTTGTATTAAAAAAATCACCATTTTATAGACTCGTGTTTCTAACCACAAATGTAGTTGGCTAAAGGAAGTAAAGCAGCTTTTTGTGCTTGTTGTTTTGTCTTTTAGAGAGAAGTGCAGAGTTTCTTGGTCATATTTGCCCTGATTGCTGTTCCCTGGATGCTCCTAATTAAACCTTTCATCCTCCGAGCCAACCACCAGAAAGCACAGCGCATGGTAAGGGATGGGGGTCAGTCAGGGGGCACAGCACAGCAAAGTCAAAGCCGAGGAGACAGACCCCAAAAACTGTTTGCAGTGATCTAATTCTGTGTTTCTTTGGTCTCAGGCTTTCTCTGACAATTTCAAAGTGTGCTTTATGCCACATACGCCCAGGACATGTGTATGGACATGTCTGAACCATCTGAACTAGAATCACAGAATGGTTAAATTTGGAAGGGATCACTGGAGATCACCTGGTCCCACCTCCCTGCTCAGACAGGGTCCCCTAGAGCTCTTCACTCAGGTTTGTGTCCAAAGAATGTCTCCAGAGATGGAAACATTTCCCCAGAAGCGGGAGCTGTGCTGGCAAGGACATACCCTATCTGTTAAGCTGACACCAAGCTCTTGCATCTGTTGTACCCAAAACCAAAGAAGATTAGAAAGATTGAAATGCTGGCAAAGGCAAGACAGGGGAAAGGCCTCATCTGTCAGTCCACAGCCTCCGCTAACTACCAGTTCGCTGCTCTGTAGAAATGGGGCATCTGTCAAAGTCCTGGCCTTGAAGAGATCAACACTGCTTGCAGGAGTTGATTTAAAACAGCTTGATTTAAAGCTGTTGCCTGCTTTCTAGGAGTGCTTTCTTCCCTAAGTGATTGCCTACAGATTAACGGAGCCCTCCTTCCCATGGGCTCTGTGGTTTGCCCACAGCTTCTCACCACACAACTGCGGCAGCTGCAGTTTCCTAGTTGTTCATTAATTCTCTCCTTTATTACACTAACAGGACTTTGTCAGTCAAGATTTACTTCTCTCCACAGTCAGAGTTAGTGCCTGTAGTACCTTTTATAGGGCACAGATGTTTCCATTTGAAGAAAGAGATGCGGGTTTTGCTGCTTGACCTTTTCCAACCCAGTCACTTCTGACCTATAACTGAAAGCCAGGTCCCCGGGAGACCTTTGCAGCCCTGCCTCTGCACTGTAATTTCTTATTTTGTCATTCTTCTGGGATTTGGATGAAGGCTTGACATGGCTGACTCCATCTCCTTCTTTAATGCTAGCGACATCTGACAGGTTTCCCCCACCTCCTATCGTGCCCTCATATTTCTGTTCCTAATTTTCATATGTTAGCCGTCTGATCACATCCTACATTCCCCCAGATTTATCTGTTTGCTGCAAAGTCTGTTTTCTACGCTGACATTCAGGTAAAGCAAAGATAAAGTGGGTGTGACGATGATTACTGCTGCAATAGGAAACAATATGTTGTCAGGAGACCTTTCCCATGAAACCAGCTGGAAGCTATAAAGGGTGACAGGGCAGAACCTGACAGGAGCCATGAGGTCTGTATTTGGTTATGCTGTATAATAGGGCTGCTGGGTCAGGTTGTTCAGGCCTCTGGAAAAGTCCTGTAAAGCATAATTGCAGGGAGAATATGGTTGCCACGAGGGTTTTGTCAATTTGAAGTGAATCAGGAGCTTTGAATTGTGTTTCTGCCTGAATCCAGGGAACTGTGTGACCTTCATCAAGTCTCAAGTCACATGAACCCCCCCAGGCTTTGTTGCTCTTTCTCTTGACACTAATTCCTTTGATTTGCATCCATCTAATTGAGATCATCAGCTTTAACGTACCTCAATTTTCTCAGTGGCCCAAAGTGATGGATCTTCTCACGGTGGCAACAAAGAGAGCACTGTGAAACTGGAAACTAGCTACAAAATAGTTGGGATCACTGGAAAATGCTCTAGGATGGAAAATATTTAGGTACTATTAGCCATTGGGAGGGAATATTCAGTTTCTGTGGTCCATGATGACTGACTATTGTTGAAACTGTCTTCATGTTCATAATATTATCCTTCATGTGTTACCCATCATGAGGTTATTGAGGGAGTTCTGTGCCACGGACTCCTTCATTTTGTTATCAACCAAATATACCGCATTTGTTTCCAAAAGATCCAAAGTTCTCAAGCCATCTCAGGAAACGCTGGAGGTGAAAATGAGGTAGATGTGCCAGAGACCAATCACTCCAAGAAAGCCTCCCAGGGAGACCACAGTGGTGGCCATGAAGGACATGAAGGTGATGATGAAGAGGTAAGAAAATCTGGACAGAAAATTGTTCAGATAGCCACAAAGTCAAGCAGAAGACTTTTTTTTTTTTTTTTTTTTTTTCTGAGTTGCCAGCCCTTCTTTCTAACAGGATATCAACACACACTGTTGCAATGGTTTGTGTTTCCAAACAGAATAGGGTTTGAATTATCATTGGATTAATTTCCCTACATTTTTCCTTTGGTTTTGCCTGGTGATGGCAGGTGTCCTTGCAAACCTCAAGCTTTTACAAACCTCAAGCTTTTGTTTCCTCAGGGGTAGTTGTTTCACTTCCACATTGCACCCAGAAAAGGGCAACCCTTTCCCAAGAGTCAGTGAGTTTTCCTTCCTCTAAATTGCAAAGGAGCATTTAAAAGTTGGCAGCCAGAAGTGTTGACTAGAGAGACAATCCTTCCTTTGGCAGATATTGTCAAGAGCTTCTACAGTAGGAAGCAACACAGGAAAAAAGTGAGAAAAATATTTGTAGCAGTTGGGAGTATCAACAATATTGAGTGTGGTTATGGCTGGCTGTTCCCAGCCAGAGGGAATCTTCACAGATTTGCTTATTCATTACTATGAGATACAGTTATTCAGTGATATCTCCCAAAATGTGTATGCCCATAGGCAGATAGTCTGAAAGCCCCTACTTTACATAACAATTTCAGTCTCTTGTGAGAAATCACAAAGATCGGCAGCAACTGGATTGACATTTCAGGATTTGAAATTGGAAGAGTGGAACATGAGCGTTTGGTTTTCACTGGAATTGTATTTCTCCGGAGAGAATGTATGGAAAGATCACACAGAACTGACACTTTCCAGAGCAGTGTCTTTGCCTGGGAAATATCTTTGTGTTGCCCAGGACGTGGCAAGGAGCGTGAGGAGCCTTTGGTGGAGTGTTGCTCTGTTAACCAGGAAGCTCTGAAGGAAGAACTAATAAAATGTGTTGGATTTTATGTTGTTTCAGTTCAATTTCGGAGACATATTTGTCCACCAAGCTATCCACACCATTGAATACTGCCTTGGCTGCATCTCCAACACAGCCTCCTACCTGCGGCTCTGGGCGCTGAGCTTGGCCCATGCACGTGAGTGATTGTCCAATTTTAGTCACCTCCCCATGCTCGTCACGGCTTCTCCTGCTGTCTGACTATTCCTGCAAATTTCCTCATGAAATCCAAGTTCTATTTGTGGATATTTGTGAGCCAGGGTGTTTTGCTTCAGGTTAGATCAGTCCAAGCTTTTTATGGTGGTTTCATCTTGGTTTCAGAGGTGATCCCTGGCCACAGCTCCTTTTCCCAAGAGGCTCTTGCTGTAGCCTTAGGGTATGCAGATGAATGCCAGAATTACTTGAAACAGTTATTTTGATTTTTTTTCAGCAAGCTAGAAAGGAAAGATCTGGCTCAAGAGCTTCCGGAGTTTGTCATTTTCACTGGGATTTTTCCCAGAAACATTCAGTGGAGCATCACATTCCATGAGAAACGCACAGCATTTCATTGTCTTTTGTCTTGATTTGTGATAAAAACAGATGCTCAAGTACTAGAAATTGCCTCAGGCTGGAACTTGGATTTTCAGTGTTGCTAATTTTTCCAAAATGTTTTTTTTATTAATATTGCTGTAATGCCTCTGGCTAGGAGTTGCACCTGCCCTAAAGAACTGAGCAAAAAAAAAAAAAAAAAAAAGAAAATAAAAAGGGGGGAAGGGGTGGGGGCTGTGGTGTGGTGTGCCATGGATTGACAGGGGTGAGCTGTAATTCTTGGCACAGAAATTAGCTTAGTAAGAGTTGAGTGGAAGCTGGTACACATTGGCTTTACATGGAGGGTAGATATCTAAATAAAATAAAACAAAAAAAACTAAAAAGCTTAGCTAAAGGCTGTCCTGTGTATTCTGCCTGGAGAAGCACCATAATTCTTTGCAGCCTTGCAAACTGGCATTGACAAGTTTTTTTTTCCTGAGGGCAGCAGTTGCAAGGGATCCCTTGCATCTGTTATCAAATGTAACAGGTCATTGAAAATGAAGGATCAATGACTGACGAAATGGGAGGCTGAGCTGGTGGCTGGAGCACCTGGGTGGAGAAGAGCTCTAGTTGCTTTGCCTGTATCACAAGAGGAAAATTGCTCTATCCTGTGTTGCTGGGGTGGTTAAGTTAGGAATGTGTCACTGAGCTGAGAGTACACCAGATACAGCAATGCTGTGGATGCTGATCTCAATTAGCAGCCTCGGCAGTGTTCTTCCACGGATTTGTGATGCAAAGTCAAGCCAGAGCAGCACCATCAGCTTCTAATGGAGAGAAGGGCAGCAATGGCAAACAACCTGCTCCCACTTTCCCTCCTCAGCCATCCTGGGGAGGCGTGGTGGCCATTCCTGATTACCGTCAGGTATATTTTACATTTTAGCCTAGGCCAGTCCATCTAACTGGGACAAACAGGTGAGCTGGCAGGCTGCATGCTGTGTGTGTCCCTAGCTGCTGCTCAGCACTGCTTTCCCTTTCTCTCCCCCTGCAGAGCTGTCAGAGGTCCTTTGGACCATGGTGATGCACAACGGGCTCAGCAGCAGTGGCTGGGCAGGGCTCATCGTCATCTTCATCATCTTCGCAGCGTTCGCAGTGCTGACAGTGGCCATCCTGCTCGTCATGGAGGGGCTCTCAGCCTTCCTGCACGCCCTGCGGCTGCACTGGTATGTGGGGTGGTCCTCTGGAGCTTTTCCCAGAGCAGTCTTTGGGAGGGACCAGGCTGTGGGGACAGGTGGCCACGTCAGCCGGTGTTAGCCACGCTGTGCCAGTGCCGTGGGACATTGGTTGCCTTTGGGAAATGAGGTGAGGGAGTCTCTCCTAAAGGGAACTCAGAGATCCTGCTCTGAGCTGCTCCCTGGAGCAACCTGCTTGTCCTCCTGCATCCGTGCTGGTTGTGAGCCTGGGAGGCAAATGGCAGCCTGCAGTTCTGTCCTGGTAAAAATGCAGAGCCACCAAGGCCACTCTGACCTGCGTGACAGAGCCCAAAGGCACCGCAGCCACACTGGGCTGTGTATCCCACCCAGGGATCTAACGAGACAGCTGCCTAGGGCAGCAGGGGTTCAGCTGGGGGTGCAAAACCTGATGAAAACCTGATCAAAATCTGGGTCAGGGCTTGTGTCATCAGCCCCAGCTGAGCTTCAGGCTGTTAGGCTTTATCCCAAACCAGTTCCAGGTCGGCCCATGCCTGCCTTAACTGGGCATCAGTCCAGGCAAGGACAGCAGTGTGGACACACTGTCAGTGTGTGAGCAACACCAAGGTGACAAAACACCCTTCACCACCTCCATAACTCCCGCCTGAGCCCCAAGCTGTGGTCTTTTTCACCGTGTAATGTCCCACCACAAATCATGAGCACTGCCAAGGCAAAGCACGGTGCAGGTGCTGGTTATTGTGCGGGGAGGTGGAGGTGTCGGTCCCCCACCGGTGCGCAGCCAGCAGGTGGTTATCCCAGCTCTCAGAGCTGCTAAAGCAGGTTACAAGGCAAGGTTCTGCTCACTGGCCTCGTGAAGAGCTTTTCCAGTCTGGCTTGATAGAAAGTCAAAGCTGAAGAGTGCCACGTTGCTCCTGGGCTGTCTTTGTCTCATTTCTTGCTCTGTGAAGAGCCTGTGTTCCGAGCTCAGCGCCCACCATCTCTCGTGGCCTCCCTTTTCCCGTGTGTGCCCTGTTTCAGCCTCTTAGCTGGCCATAGCTCCTGCCTACAGGCAGCACTGATGCTTCCCTCTGCTCCTCCCTAGGGTGGAATTTCAAAACAAGTTCTACGTGGGAGCTGGGTACAAATTTTCTCCATTCTCCTTCAAGCACATCATCAATGGCACCGCAGAAGACTGAAGCCTGAGCATCACTGCTTCCCTCCTCAGAGCAGGCTTTGTTTCCTTGTGGTTGCTCGTCCACGGAGCAGGGCACATGGGATGAAGGAGAATGGGATGTGGCCCTTGAAAGAAGAGCAGCTGCAGATGAAAATGTCCTAGCTGCACTCCAATACTCTGCTGTATCAGCTGAGAGCTGACCTGCATCACCTGGGCTGGCTGGACCCTGGCTGAGCGTCTCCTCTGATGTCTTTGCCAAGTACCTGCTCCTCACAATTTGATGGGCTCGGCTGCCTGTGCTTGGCTGGGGAGAGGAGATGCAGCTTCGGAATTAAATTGGTTATTAACAATCCACTCACATGCGTTTTGCTCCATTTGCCGCCTTGTCATTGTGGTGTATTTCTTTCCAAGGAAAGCATGTTTTGTCTGTTGTTTCAGGCTGTGGTTGATCATATGGCATGATTAAGTCCCTTATAAGATCGCAGCCCTTCATTTAGTACACAATGCAAACCAGCTCAAAGACAGATCGGATTGCAGTTTTCTACATGCTTTACTAGAAAAAAACCCTTTTTTATCTGATTTGCTCCAGGGCTTGGCTGCACTGGATTATAGAAATGTACACACATCATCACTTGACAAAAGTGTTAGTTTGGAGCTGTGTAAACAAAAGTTTCCACATTGACAGCCATTTTATTTATCTCTATTGACTTGTTTCTCACTGAAGACTCAAGATGACTCCCCCTGTACTGTGTTTTTCAAGATGGGCTGTTAAAGCAGATTGTGTAGAAATGCTAATACCTAATGAACAGAAAGAAGAGTGGAATCAAAACAGTTGGCATGAATTTGAAGTACTGATGTACTGTGATCTGAAATATTCATGAATTACTAACTGAATAGTGTTAATCGTAACAGGCTATGTTTTTTTTAACCCTGAAGTGCGTAAAGAAAACAGAGCACACCAAGGGATTTCATGTGGACAGTGCTCCCTTCCAAGGGGTTTGACCAACCAAGCCCTTATTTTCAAACCTCACTCCTCGATGTTCAGCTCCACCAAAAAACCCACCTGGGAGAGCTCCCAGCAGGACACGCTGCTGATATCATCACTGGTTGTGCTTCTGCAGTAGTCAGGCTTGAGAGTCACCTCCAGCTGCAGTGACAGGGGACAAAATACAGCCCCAAGCCATGCAGTTATCTCAATTTTTCCCTTGTGGTCTCAACAAGCCGCGGTGATGTTGGACAGCTGTTACCAGGAGCCTTTTTGAACAGCTTGGGTTTGGAGCAGCAGCTGGAGCCAAGAAGAGGTGGGCACAGGAGTGTGCCCATGACCCATTCTGGTTCCCTGTCCCCAGTTTTTGGGCACAGGTAACCTTCGCTACAGGCAAAAACCACAGACATGACTGCAGATGGTGTCACAGTCCCTCAGCATATCACCTTTGTTTCTTCCTTCCAGCCTGTTTTGTCTATTCCTACTCAGGAAAAAGCTGTCTGGCAGCAAGAAAGGCCAAACTAGTTTGATGCATTACCAAAGGCAGAGAAAACAATTTGCTTTATGAAACAGTGGGTGAATTTTCTGCACAAACACATATTTTATCTTCATTGCAGCCATGTGATTGCGAAGTAACTGAGAAGATGATTACCAGAAACACAATATCCATTCCTTTTAGAGCTTCTTGGCATTTTGCTCTTTGTCCAAGGTTTACATTTTAAGCAAGAAAAACAAGTTATCCTGTGAATAGCTGAGGTGACAAGGTGGTCTGTTGTTTACTGTACTGAACAGCAGCTCAAACACAGGGCTTAATTCTGTATTCAGCTCTCTTTCTGTGTGCAGCCTGAGTAACAGCAGAGCCTGTGTCTCACTTGAGCATTTTTGATATGGGAATGGTCCTTCCCCACCCCACGGGAGGACCAAGCCCACTAATATCCAGGAAGGATTCAGATTGCTGAGAGGCAGGGTTGCACTGATTCACTTTGAAGAGAGCCCTGGGTTTCATCTGGGTTATTTTAAAGAATTCTTTAAAAGCCCAGAAATGTTCCAGAGAGTGTTTTGTTTTTAAAAGGCTTTCCTGCAGAAGGTGAGGAGGACTTTGGAGCAGAGCAGTGAGTGCCTGTTCCCCTGCACAGCTGAGTGGAACATATATTTTAGTGAATGTGGCCGTCAGGTGTGGTCAGGTCCAGCAGAGATCACTCTTACAGATGGAAAGGCCTTCTTGGTACATCCAACAGCCCAATGTCTTTATCTGAATGTTGCCCACTGCTGGAAGAGGTTGCTTCTCATCCAAAGCTCATCCATTGCTAGGGAGTAGTTCATTGCTGAGAACTGGTGGCATGAGTTTAGTCTTTTTGTAGGAAAATAACATTAAACAAAACTGAGTGAATGTGTAGGAAAGGAAAGGCAAAGACAGAAAGTCAAGCAAACTGGTTTTAGTCGCTCACTGCCATTCTTTCCTCAGTTTTTTTATTCCTTCTTGTGAGAGCCATTGCTCTGCGTGTCTAGGCCCTCCCACCAGGACAACTTTGTGATGTGAAAGGTGAAGAAAGCCAGGTATTGAGTTCCTGTCCAGTCTCTTAAGTCCTCTGGGCTGGTGATAATGAACTGATTTTTGGACTGAGCTTTCAGAAACTCCAGGAGTCAACAGTTTCTTGGAGTCCAGCCTCTGTCTCCTGCAGTAACCAGCACTTTCCTCAGTGGTTACCCATGCCATGGCTCTCCATCATGTCCTTGGTCAGCATGGAGACCTTTCTTGCTCCCACTCTCTTCTTTCTCCTGGACCTTTCATTCATGCAGACATTTCCATCTGTGCTTCACTCTGACCAGCCTTTGCCTTTCCATGGCAAATAATTAAAATATCACAAGGTGGTTGAAAAAACGTAATAGACAGAGTATGCCTTTGTGCAATCCCAAACACCTGGGCCTGAAAACTCATCTCTGAGGCTTAGAATTTCACTGGAATTTTGGTCATTTTTTCCCTTCTGTGCTGGGGAACTGGAATGCTGAAACATCTGCGCCCTCGTGTGATTGCACACACGCTGAGTTTTTGCAATGAAAACATAATGGTATGGATCTGGCAGCCTGGATCGTGCATCTCATTTAGCAGATGCCAATAACAGCTGAATATTAGATATTATTAAGAAGAAGATATAAAATAAAGCTGTGAGATAGCATATGTTGGCTGGTAGCAAATATCTTGCAGATGCTTGGAAACATAAGATTCAGCGTGGGAGTTACACACTTTGACAAAACTATTGCACCGTTGCTGCCAGCTCAGTGTACGCATTCAAAACAGAAGGATTTTGGAAACCCTTGTGAGAGGGAAAGGCAAAAAGCATCGCAGCATCTTTGCTGGCCTACCCCAATACCAACATGGAGTGGTAAAGGTCAGCACATGTGCTCCTAGTCCAGAGCCCACACTGGGATTTGCTGCAAGGTTGGATCACGGGGGCAGTTTAAGCCATGAATGCTCTCTGCGTTTTGTTACCTCATCAAGAAATTCAGAAGGATGAAGCAGACCTTATTTTTCTCATGGTGCTGGTGCCTGAGTTGGCTCCGTGTGGCAGCTGGTGGCTGTGGTGCCCAGGTAGGGGATGGCAAAGGTGCCTTATGGGCACTGACTGCTGCAGGACCTGCCTCTGAGACCCATCAGCAAAAATCCTGCTGGTGTTTCCATAATGATGTATCCCAGCACCCTCCTTGCATCTGCTTGGAGTCACCCTCACAAGAAGGAATGGCAGGAACCAACAGCTGTGGTGGGCAGTGCCTGTGAAGGACCTGAAGGTGCAATGAGACAAGGACAGGGCAGCGCTTGGGCACCCTGCCTGCAGCACCTGCCTCTGGGTGGTGGGGGCAGAAACCTGACTCCTGGGAGCTGGATCCCAAACCCACAGCACCTGTGAAAAGGAAATAGCAGAGGAGAAGCAGCCAGAAAAGAGGAAAGGTCTTCTCCTCCGAGCCTGAGACACCACAGAGGTAAGAAAGCTTCACTAAAGAAATAAATATCTAATCAAATCATGCTTAATATTGGGGGCATCTGATAATTTGCATGATCAGATACCCCCACTCTCACCTGTGGGGAACTTCTCAGCCAGAGAAGGTCTCTGACCTCACTGGCACAGCTCCCAGGTGGTGTCACGGGCAGCACTGCGTGTTTTGTGCCCCTCGTGCCTCACAGCCCTCCCGTGATGGTCACAGCGTTCCAGTGGGTCCCAGCAGCATTTTCACTGTGCTCTCGGTTGTTCCCTTCAGCTGGAGGATTGTTATTTTCCCTGCCAGCAGCAGTTTGGTCGCTGCTGTTCTTTTGGCTCGCGTAAGTGGCGTTTAGTTGGATTTACAAATAGAGGGAAATTCGTGACTCCCTGAAGGTAGACACTAGCTGCTCCATCAAGGCAAACAGGGCTGCAAAGTTTTGGGATGAGCAAAACACACGTTTGGTAGAACTGTTGGGAGGTTTACCATGCCTGCACAGATTTCTGGTGTTATTTGAGATGCTAGAGAATACCCTGATACCTCTGAGGGTGTCTGGCTACTGTAGGGTGTTGGAGGTGGCTTTGCAGCCTGCTAACCCTCGCTGGGAGTTCTGCACAGCAGCACCAGGAATTGGGGTTCTCTCCCCTGCTCTGGAAGAGCTGTGGCACTTCCCAGAAGGAGGGCATGTAGCCCAGAGAAGGTAAATGCCAGTGAAAAGCTCCAACAAGCCTCAGCAAACAGTAGCAGAGTATCCCAGGATTAGGATGGGTGGGCAAAGGCCCAGGGCTTGATGCTTGTCCTGCCAGCACCCTGCGCTGTGCCTGCACAGCCTTTTTGGAGGAGAGTGTCTGTTTAACCAGACAGAGGTGTGATGTGGCAGCTCAGGGCAGAAGGTGTTTGCAGGTCCCCAGTCATAAAGGAACAGAAAAGGAGAAAAACAGGTGCCCGGATTTTGTTATTGCAAAGCCTTTGATGATTCAGACACACAGTAAATCTCCACCTCTTCCTGCGGGCTCTTCCAAGCACCTTGTTTGGTTTTTGTTGGGCTGGTTCCACTTGGAGATGGTCCCTAGCTGTTGGCCATCACGATCAGCTGGTGGCACTGCGTGCTGCTGGCAGCCACTGCTGCCTCCGAGGCCATTGCTGAGAGACACATGTAACCAATATCCTCTGGATCTTCTCGGATGCTGGGCTGTAATGATCTGTGACAGCAAGGTCAGCATGTGTGACCCGACCGACTAATCTGCCATTAGCCCTCAGTGACCTCCTTACAACTGCACCTCTGTGCAGTATCAAGGTATCCATCCTGGAGCGCTGTAATTCCATATTTTCTATGTTCACGCTGCCCTCTACCTCAAATGGAATTTTCTATCTTTCATCAGATGCTCTTGGCCATTAATTCCCCCCAGCTCTCGCCCTTCTGCAGCCTCCCTGGTCTCTGCTGGTTGGATGTGAATGCTGCCTGGGCCAAGCCTGGCACTCCTGAAGGGATTTAATTGAAGGAGAAGGTGTCAGCAGAGTGAAGATGAGCTCCCCTTTGCAGTGTCTGAGCATGCACTCAGCAGGAAAGCTTGTGGGTTAAAGCAATCAGTGTGCTTAATCCCTGCCCTGGGATTAAAATGAGTTTTTCTGATGAGGAAAAGCAACAGTGATGAGGCCAAAGGACCTAGTGCAGGAAGCCAGAAACAGCAGCAGAGGGATCCAGCTTCCAGCAGCAATCCAGAAGGCATGGCTGTGTTTACGGATACCCTGAGAGGATGGGGATTAGCCAGTACTATGTGGTGACTGATCTCTGTCAGTTCAACTAATTTACCTGATGAAATTTCTATGTGTTTTTCACCAAAACCCCAATGGGAAGGGACATCTTCCAGTAGCTGCATGAAACAAACCCATGTTTGAGTGTATCTGAATATTTCCACTCCAGCATGAGAGACTGACAGGCTGTCTTCTTGTTCAGGTGACTTTGTGACTGTCCCGAGTTTCAAAGGTAGATCCTGGCCTTGCCCACAGTGACAGTGGATCCCAGCAGGAGCTGAGATGGACACTGCATCAAAAGAGGCAGATAATGCTATTGGCTTGGAGGAAATCCATGCAGAGATAAAAGAACCACCAAAAGGTGAGTTTGCATGGTAGCACTAGAAATTTGGGTCCCTGTTTATCTGGGGTAGAGGGAGGGTCCTCAGCTGTGCCCCTCCAGCTGCTTAAAACCTCTGTAGGTGGAGCCACAGCATCAGCATCCTCTGCTCCCCTCCATCACACCTGCCGGGCTGGACACTGCTGCCCATGGCAGGGGAAGAGCTGCCTGACTTGGCTTTTCTCAGGCCTCTGCTTTGTGCCAACATTTTATTATATTGGTAATTTGAGGATTCGTTTACTTGGGATAGTTTTTAAAATGTTATTGTGTTTCAAAAGCATTTTAAAGTGCACAAGGCTGTCCTTCCTCCATTCCCACCGGCTGCTGTTTCAGCAACCCACTGTTGTTCCTGGCCACCAGGACATCCAGGGGCTGCTCAGTGGACACACAGCTGCTAGATATTTCCAACCTTTTTCCTGGTGCAGTCCCACAATAGCATGAAAAACTCTGACTTTTCGTGAAGAGGAGGTACAGTTTGACTGCTGACAGTTTTTGTGTCTTAATTTTATTTTTGTGTTCCAAAGGGCCAAAGACATTTACAGTGGAAGAAGCTGTGGAAACCATTGGGTTTGGGAGGTTCCACATCATGCTTTTCCTCATCATGGGCAGCACTGGGGTAGGTATCTGCAGCCACCTGCACTGGCCTGAAAAAAGCTTTCTTCCCATTTTCCTTGTTAATGTGCAATAATGACCATAAGCACACATTGCAGCCAGCCCATTTTTTCCCAGTCATACCTACATTCTCAAGCAGGATTTCTGCTATTGTCATCATTGGTGAAAGTAGATTTTGGCCCCATTGATATCAGATGGATTTCAGGGCAAAGCTGAGCAGGTTGGCCCAGAGCATTGTGGCTTGGCCCCTGCCCCAGAGCACTGTCAGGGCACATCTTCAGCAGTGCCTCAGGGTTAGATTCAGCCTTACAATGCCATTTTTCACGTCACCCCCATGCCACCCAATCCCTGTGCAATCTGGCTCAGAAGGCCTGACGTCTTCTCACCCCTGGTTACCTGACAGATTTCCTGACTCTCACTGTCTTGGGTTAATTGTGTTTCTGTTTTGGGAATTTGGGCAAAAGCCCGAGGCCACGCTGGGGTGAAGATGTAATGAGAGTCTATCCATGAGAATCACTGCAGCTGAGGTGAAAAACTCTGTAGCTGTGTGCAAACAATCAGCTCATTCCTAACTGAAGCCAGCTGCCAGGGCAAAGAGCCAACGGAGCAATGATGTTTTTAATAAAAAATAGTTTCAAGAGTTCATGTCAGATTCCTGAATTCACAGCCAGGTACCCAAGTGAGCAGCTTGGTTTCCGGGGATAGTCGAAGATCTTCTACTCACACGGCAGGGTAAGAGTCTTCTCTTTTCTAGGTGCACCTTTATCTCCTCCTCTCGTTGTCACCAAGATCTTCCAGATCAGGCACAGGGCTAAAACCGCTGTGGAGGCACCATGGCTTCACAGGACTGTATGGACCTGGTGGGACTGCCATGGTTGCAGGCTTTGTAGGACTGAGGGATTTTCCCTGTGGACTTCTTGTGGTTTCTCTCCTTGCTAACGCACATGCTTGTTCCCAAAGGTGGCTGAAGCCATGGAGATCATGCTCATAGCTGTTGTATCCCCTCTCATCTGATGCGAGTGGCAGCTTCAAGACTGGCAGGTGGCTTTAGTGACAACAGTGAGTGGCTCGTGTTCCCCCCAGACAGCTCATCCACCATGGGCTCACAGTCAGGGGCACCACCATGGGCTTTGGAAAACACATTTCCCAGTGAACCAAATACATTCCCAGGGCCTCCTTACAGGGACAAGAGCAGTACCACAACTGTAGACAACCAAAAATCAAGCAGATGAGAGCAGATATCTGTGCTCAGAGCAAATAATGCCAAAGGAAGTCCCCATTTTGACATCCTTATTTTGAAATCCTTTCCATCCACCCCCAACTTTGAGGGCTGCAGAAAGGAAGCCTTGCACGAAGGCTACACGAAGAAAGCCATCCCCTGAAAGCAGATCACTTGTGGTTCTGGGCACTGCAGTCCATCCCGCTGCCCTGAGAGCACACAGCAGCTCACAGAGCCGAGCGTGCCCTCCACAGCTGTATTCCAATTCCCTCCAGATGGTGTTTTTTGGCTACATGGTGTTCAGCATAGCGCTGGGGCTCCTGGCCGACAGGTACGGCTGCTGGAAGGTGAGTGACCGCCTGCGCGGGGGCTGCGCGTCCTTTCCCCGCACTCCACGGGAACCCACCACCCGATGGACCCTAATTCTCCCCCTTTTGCAGATTCTGCTGCTCTCCTTCCTCTGGGCAGCCTATTTCTCGCTGCTGACCTCGTTTGCCCTGTCCTACGTCTGGTTTGTGTTCCTGCGGGCCATGGTGGGCAGTGGTGTGTCTGGCCACACGCAGGGGTGAGGCTGTGCCTTCCCGGGGAAGGTGACGGAGGGGCTGCAAGGGGAAAGGGGACCGAATTCCCACATGGCCTTGAAATGAAAAGCCCGTCTGCAATTCCACTAAATCCCCCTCAATTGACCTCATTTGCAGTTCCCAAGGGCTCCTGAGGGATGGAATAGAATGGGCAGCTGGTTTAGATTAAGTTGGTGACAGAGGGATTATTAAACCCTTATAAAAACAATTAGACAGGTAATAGATGAGTGAAGGTTGCTTCCTTAAAAAAAAGCAAAAAAAGTCACAACAATTCTGCTTAAGTAGAAAATTCTTTTTGAATTATGTAAAATGCTCGTTCCCACTGAAATGAAACTTTTTGTCCTGTTGGGACAGAAGGGGGATGTGGGGAGGAGAAATTCACAATATTAGCAACCACTTCACTAGAGGCCTGGAAAAATAATTTTCATGGAAACAAAACTGAAACGTTTCAGCATCTTCCATGGTTCCTCAAAGCCTGGTTGTTACCCACACAGGAAAGCCGCAAACTGGTCACATTGACCCAAAAACCCTTTGCTGAAGGAAAGAATCTATGCCTGTGCTGACACCTCAGTCACCCCACAGGACCTTCCCATAGGTTTCCTGATGTACAATGTTTATTTACCTGCTTGTATCCCACAGCCAGGGGCTGGAAAGGATTCGTGCCTTGTGTTTCCCTTGCATGTAATTGGTGCCTGTAATTGGCATTTAATTTAACTATTACATGTTTATAAATATTAACTATTATAACTATTAACTATTATAAATATTATATATTTACAANATATTATTTATTTCTAGAATATTATCTATACTATATATTGCATATTATAGAATATTATATATATATTATTATATATTATAATTGGCATGTAATTTATTTATGTAATTGGCATATTGGACAGGGATCCCTTGTCTCTGGGTGCTCGGAAGAGGGATGATATTCAGTCTATGAGTTGAGCTGAACTGTTAACTTGATTTGTATGGAAATTCTCATTGTAGCTGTATTTCTCCCTTTTTTTTTTTTTTTTTTTTTTTTTTTTTTTTTTTTTGTAACTTTTAAAAAAAAAAATTTTTTTCCAACAAC
>VZRL01001986.1:1756124-1783142 GCA_013397895.1 Origma solitaria | reverse complement strand
AATCTCTCGTGCCATTTCTTATTATTAAACTCTGTGGAATGTTCTCCAGAATTCTTATTCAAATGGAATAAAGGCTGCATAGGAACATAGTATTTTTTTATGAACTCTTTCCCCATTGACTTGTCCTTCCCCACTCACTTGTCCTGCAGAACGTAATTTCATCTGATCATAGTGATAGCTCTTCTGTGTGTCCTTGGACTCCTAATGCAGCCAGGTATTGCTTACCATTTTAAACGAACAAATTTCAAGTTAATAAGAAGAAATTTGATTTCATATTAGTACTATGGAGTACCCTAATTCTCAAAATCAGGTAATCACATTTTAAAAAACCCAATTCACCTTCTTAGTGATATAACTCAAGATATGAAATTAGCAGTCAAGTGTTAGAATTTACTTTTTCTATCTGTTTTTGAAGTATTAAGTAAAATCAGTTATTGGGGAATTTTACTTCTAAATCCCCTGCCAATCCAATGCTTCAACTTTTAACTTCCCCCTTCAGGCAGTTTCAATAAAATTAAATATGTTTAATGCACTCAGTGTCTGTGGAACTTGACTTCTGAAAATGGACTTCAGAATGCCACTAGAGACATGGCAAATATGCTATGGCATAAAATGGAAAGAAGTGAGGTACATACTGTGGGAGGAACTGGATCCTGAAAGGCAGGACTCATTTCGTGGCAGTAGAGGTATAGCAGCAGTCTTTCACACTTCTGTGCCAAGAAAAATAGATACCCAAGTAATTCAGGAATCCTACATGATTTTATTCTAAAATCACAAACTACAGAATATACGGAACAGATGCTCAGTATTCCCCCTTTTTTTTTGTGTATACAAATATATTAAACAGGGTCTTGAGCCTTGAAAGAGATTCTAAAAATACTTTGTGTGATTTTATGCTTGATGATCCTTTACAAGAATCTTTACAGGACTTGTAACTTACATTTAATGCAAAATACAAACAGAGCACGTGTAAATAATGGTGTGACAGAGTCTGTCCTCCACACACACACACACACTGCTCATGATGGAAAATGTGATTTATCCTAAGAACACCAGGTGGGAATTGCAGGAGGAATTGCATGAATAGCTCCATGGGTGCTTTGCAACTGTTCTTCCTGCAAACCTGCACTTTTCCAGCTGAACCTGTCTATGTTAATGCCCTTTAGACCTGCTTATATTATACACTGCAATGGAAATATTTAGATACTGTATTAGCAATAAATTTCATCATAATCACCCACATAATCAGTGTCATACATCATGAGCCTGAGAGTCTTTTCTCTACTACTCTGCCATAAGTGGTTCTACATGTAGACTAAGACCCCACATAAAATACTAATTTCAGCATATTTACACAAGCTGCTAACTGAAAACAGGCAAAACACTGATGAAAGTTTCTAACACAGCTCAAAATTGCTTCAGCTTAAAAGTTTTAAATAATTTTATCCTTACCCTACGGTCTATGGGCGCTAAACCCACGGTGTCTTCCAATTTTCTTTTTTCAGAGATGTGAGCAGGTTTATCACAGTCATATTCAACTTCCGGCTTGGACAAATCCCGACAGAATGTACAAATCCACTCTCCACTAAAGAACATAAACAGACACATTGACCTCAGTGAGGCTGCACACCTTTCACAAAATATTCCACCTTTTTCCACCTATTCCTGGGTAAGTTCCTTGCTTGTGGGGTGGTTTTTTCTCTGTGTCTGTATTGTTTTGCTGTTGTTGTTTTTTAAAACACTACAAAAGGCAGAGACAGTTGACAAAAATGCTTTACCACAACTTTGTTTCCTTCCAGTGGCACTGGGGTCATTAATGGTGTCCTAGCAGGAAGACAGACAGATGGTGTCTGCCTTTGCCAGTACTGAAATTTTTCACTTGAGCTCACAAGATTTAAGGAAAGCACTATTAAGAGCCCTGTACAACCTTAATTACAGAGAGACTGAAGGAATCATATGGGCTGAACAGAAGGAAAAGTGTTAGTATTATATGTGAGAACTACATATTCTTTACAAGCTTGATCTACAGCACGTTACTAATCTACAGAGATTACCCTAGACAAGATTTTTGGTAAAACTGGAAATATTTCACTCCCTAAAACTTTCAGATGTGCATGGTTTTATCAGTTTGTGTAAGACAAACCCTGGAGATTTAAATGTCAGCATAAGATGGTGACACAAGTAGTTCTGCAAGTTATGTCCACTGATTGTCTAGCACAATTTATGAACCTCAAAGTTTAAAAAAACGATTAAGAGTCGATGTTTTTAATATAGTTCTCCACAAAAGAAGAAACTTGCATGCTTGCAGATAACCACCAGAGGGCTGAATTGTCACACAGCAGACAGAATTCAGCAATAACCAGTTAGGAAATCTGACTGCAGGCATTTACTCAGAGGTATGTTACAGCAATAGTATCTTCATTAATGCGAAATAATTTCTGCAGCACCCTTTATTCCATTTCAATAGTAAGGCAGAACACTTCACAAATTTAAAAAGATAATCTTACTGTTTTCTATTCAGAGATGATCAATGTGGTAATCTAAGTTTCTATCCAAACGTTTTACACCACTAAACTATGCTGATATTTAATCAGAAAACCTAATATTTCTAAAAGCATTAACCAATGAGCATGTTATGACCAATGTTTTTATCCTTTAATACAAACAAGCTTATTGCATGACATTTCCAAGCTGGGGCATTGCAAAATACCATTTATTTTAATCAAAGATACTAATTCCAGAAGCAAACACTGGTAAATGCTTGTAACAATAACCTACTTAAGACTCTATTTTGAAAGTCAAGAAAATGAGCAATGATTTTGTAACAGCCAATCAAGGAAGCTTAACGCTTCTTTCAACACTGACTGAGATGTTATAGAAGATGTCAGACACAACACATCCCATGCTTGGAGTGTAGCCATGTTTAGCACTGAAGTAACATATTTAATACTATATTACTTCAGATTTTTTCCCGTAGACATTTCTTAATTTTTCTTTTTATTTATCATTATTATTAAGAAATGTAAATGCTTTCAGTCACCCTTAAAACACTGTATGACATTATTAATTCTGTGTCCCACTTTTAATAATAGATGCCCTAGATGTTATCTTGATACACTGTGAAATAAGTGAAGAGTTTTACTACAGATTTAGTAGGAAAAAATACAATTAAGCAGAAGTTGCAATGAAAATTCACATTTTCTCCATTTAAAAAAATTTCTGGATACAAGACTTCAAAGAGACTGAAAGAGTCTCTGAGACTGAAACTTCTTATCCTGGCTTTCACAATACAAGTCTAAAGTCTTATAGTGCAACTTTAGATGGAATTGAAGGAGCAATAATTACCTTGGAAAGCTCATCAGAGTAGGGACATGACAAGAAAGATGGAATACTTTGGGACACTTCTCACAGCAGAGGAGCTTCCCTCCGTTTTGGCACACAGCACACCAATCTTCGTTGGGATCATCCTCTTTTCTGCCCTCCCCAGCGTGGGAAGGTCCCATCCATCCTGTTTTCCCCGTGAATGTGTTCTCCTGCAGGACCCCTGGCTGATCATCTGTGCTGTCTGGGGCATCAGTTCTTAGCACAGCTTCATCAGAATTAGAATTGTGATTGGTGTCCAGCAGCAACGAAGTGAGTATGGACTGCAGGAAGAAACAAAGGTAGGCAGATTATAATATTTATGTGAATGTACACGACCCTAACAACATGCAAACTGACCTGAATAATGGATTTATTATGTTACTTATTATTATTAATCAATAACTTATTATTAATTATTATTAATCATAATTATTAATATTATTAATAATTAATAACAAATTCATAAGCAGTGACACAACTCACAGAAATTACGAACACACTATAACATCAGCTGACCGAACACAAGAAATTAGCTATGAAAATCTATTTACTGCTCCACCCATAATCTAGCAACCTTGTTTATTTATATTCCTGCACTATGACTGGAAACACTTCCTAGTGGCACCTGAAAATTTCATCTCTGCAAGTTTTTTTCCATCTTCCCAGGTTTTCAGTGGATAAAAGTCTGATCATGCCAGTCAATTTAAAAGGCAGTAGAGCTAATTTTATTTTGAATTTCACCTCTTCCTTTTATTTAGCTTTTTAGTTTTCCCCTGAAACAGCTCCCAAGAGAACACGAGTAAATTATTTCACTCCCCATAAATACAAACCACCCTCCAAAGAGAAAGGAGATCTTTCCAGCTGCAAATATTACATTCCGAGGCCGGGGTTCCTCCTCTGCCTCTTGCTTCACTACAACAATTGGGAAATCGAAGTTCTCGTTGGATGCATTTGACTCCTGTTTGATTTTGATGGGCTCCAACATCACAACTGGCACTTTGTGTGTGGAATCAGCTCCTGGTGGCCTGCTGGAGGAGCCAGAGCTGTGAATGACAGCAAGAGGCAGGAAAAAAGGGAAATTAGGAATCAGAACTGGACACCTTTTGTTCACTGATGCTTTCCAAGACCTCAGGATGCTAATCAACTTTGTTTCTTTGAATCCTGAGCATATTCCCGTTATGGAATACAACATCCGAGCTTATTTCCTTTGATGTGTATTGAAAAAGCACTACCGAAAGGGAAAATTTTAATGGTGCAGCTGCAAAACTAGAGAATTACCATGGTTTGACTTCCTATTAGTGCAAGATTTGCAAATAATCTCAGTTTCTTTCAGATCATACACAAAGAAGCACTTCCACTGAAAACTGTAAACCACACCACCAAATAAGGCAGATAAAACACATATTTACATTACCTTGGAAGACTTTCTTAGAGCTTTGAAGCCCTACTAAAACTGAGGCCCTACTTTCAGAACTAGATCTGTCTTTTTTCATATATTTAGTCCTAAAAGGATGAGAATCGACATTCAAACTCAAAAATACCTGCTTATTTTTTTAAATAAAAATGAAGAATTTTAAATCTAACAAAATGAATTCAAGCAGCAGCATACAGAATCACATTTTTAAAAATGCAAGTAAAAGACTCTTCAAATAAGCATTTAAACTGTTCATAAGTGTCCTTCACAGAATTTACCATGTAAATGGAGTAGAGCAAAAGGTATTCCAAATTAAAAAACACCTGCATTTCCAACTCAAGTAGGAAGAATGTCATCTGATTTTCCTCTGCATGAAAAATTAATCTCATGTCAGATGTATGCTCTAATTTATTGCAACGCATTAATGGATCTGCACTCTTCAAACAACACTGTGTAAATATATTTGTTCATTAATATTCCATCAGGGATAAAAACATTTGTGTAGACTCTCAGTAGGTATCTAGTGCTCACTTAACTAACTGTACTGCAGCAGACAATTCTTAATAACCCTCTTTGTAACATCAGTTCCTTAAATCTGAAGTAATTTATAGCTCCACAAGGGCTTTCAATATGCAACTTTTTCCTTCAGCTGATTTCTCTGAACTTAAAACTTAATTTAGAATTGGTATTCTTTTAATAACGTCAACCTAGCCATCATTGACAGAGTTAATACATTTTTAGATGCGCTATTAATACATCACAAATGAAATTACTGCTTTCAGAATGCCAAGAGTGCTGTAACAACCGTCAGGCCTGACCTGCTGACAGAGAAGGTGAGACAAATTGGCAAAGAAAGAAGAGACTGAGGCATTTCTGTGGCGGTGGAAATTCCATTTCCTTCTCTCCCTCTCTCCTTACCTCTCTCTGCTCCCGACGCTGGAGGCACTGGGTGAGCGAATGGGAGGGTGCACGTTTGTCACACTGATCCCTCCTAGGACAGAAGGATCAGATTAGAACAAAACACAGCTCTGGGCCAAGTGTGAGGTATGAGCCAGGGAAGTACACAGGTTTGGGGGAAAATTTGTCCTGCAGTGAGAAATGTCTCATTTAATACATTTGCGTGAGAAGCATGAGATAACAGAGGGAACGAGAGGACTAAGGAGGGCCCACTGAGCCCAAATTCAGCCACCCATCGCAGTAACCTCTGTGACCATCCTGTCAGTGCTGCACTGTCCCTCCCAAGGCATCATTTCTAGTCTGCTCTTACATCCTATCTTACCTTTTCAAATGTCTCTTACCACAGCTGCAAGGTTTTAATCTCCTGTACACACAGAAGTGTCACTTTTCTATGGATTTCTGTCCAATTTGCTAAAAATTGGGAATTTTTTAATCCAATTTTTAACCAATTCTGCTGAAAATTGGGAAAAAATCTGTTTTTTCTCTCCCTGTTTTTAAGATCTGGGTGCTTAACTTTTGATCGCAATGCTAAAATATTGTCTCAGCTCTACCTCCTACTAAGGTTTCTACAACTTTGCCGTAATTGTCTTATTTCTTATCCTTAATATAAAACAATTAATTCTGATGTCACAGTTAACATTGCCACATTAAATCTTTCAATTGCACCATTTTAATAGAGAATTGCACCACACTCAATTACCTGAGAGGCCTGGTGATGGCACCGAGGAATTTGGTGACTGCACAGTCCTGTTTGAAGGGGGTTTGGGCTGATTCTGCTCTGCAGTGCCATCCTTCCTTACAGCATTGTCCAGTGTGATGGTTCCTGAACAGTCAATCTAAGAGGTGGGGAAGCAAGAGGAAGCAGTTAGGGTTGGGAGGGGGAAAAAACCCTCAAAAATAAAATTAAACAAACAAACAAAACAAAACAAAACAAAACAAAAACCCCCAAAACCCAAAAAACCCCAAAAAACAAACAAAAAACCCCCAAAACAAAAAAACAACCCTCTCCAAAACCCCAAAACCAAAAAAACCCCAAAAAAACCACCAAAACCCCAACCAAAAAACCTTAACAAAACCAAAAAGCCTCTGCTGCCATAATGTTATTTTGAAAGTGAAGACCAAAATGCATTTCACCTAAGTTTAACCATCCAAAAGTGAAATTGTTACTTTAAAACAGATCATATTGCTTTCCCCTAAAAAGAAAATGAAATAGCCGAATCCAGGCAGTGCTTCATTTTAAGAGCAGATAGTTCTGTAAGTGCCAATTTTTCTCCACTGGCTGCAGGGAAGGCTTAAGTCAGACAGGGAGCTTTTACACATTGAAATAAGTTTATCTCCACACCTTCTCTGGACATGCTCACATTAAATACTCTAGAAAAGATAATAAGCTATACACAAACTCCCCATTAATCCACTGGTGTTTAACAGGACTGGAAGTTCCTCAAAGGACACTCAATCCCATCTGTCTCACATACCTTCTGGACAGGAGCCATGCATATTGAGCCAAAATGGCAACAGGAAACCAACACTTGTCCTTTCCACCAAGGCTCAGGCCAGAGAACTGAACTTTATTTCAGGGGCTCCCAATGTAGCATTCTAACTTCCCATAAAAATTACATGCTCTTGTTTGATAAGGAGGAATGACTTTCTGAAATGTTTGGTTTCTTCCAATACATAAGATAATGTTTGATAAGAAAACACCTCAGCTTGGTATCAGTTTTCTCAGTGGACACCTCCTAAATCCACTGGTATCAAACACACTGACCACTGTGATTTCTACTTGTGAGCCAGATGCATGCAAACTGGATACAGCAGCAGCTTTGGCAAGGTTTTATTAAAGGTTTTATTAAATTTTTTTCTATTAAAGTTTATATTTACAGCATATATACATATTATATATATAAGCATATATAATATTTATATTGATTTGGGCCATGTATCTTAAAAGCATAAAGTCAATCATACAGAAAGAAGAGTTCAGAATACTGTGCACAAAAATAAATATGCTAAAATCTCTCACAGACTCAATAGTTTTATGACCATGCTGTGCAGTTCACCCTTTAAGCCTGACAGATCCTGTGATTCTGTAGTCTATGTACTCGATTTTAATAAAGAGAACACACAGTATATTGGTAAAAGCAAAGCAGAGATGGGAGATACAGGAAATAACAGCAAGCTGTGGCTGCAAACCATGACACTTCAGATACCTACAAACCTTGGACCACAAAAAACAGGTTAGGAAGTTAGACTATGAAACATAGGGTTTTTTTAGACACTTAAACGTAGAGATTTTAGATAAAAGTTAGTTTTGTTGAAATCAACTAGAATAGAAAAGATGCAGAACTCAGCTAGAAAGAAATTAATGATTAAGTGCAGAGTAGCCTTTGATTATCTGATATTTACTCAGTTCTGCTTAGAATAGACAATTAATAATCTTAAGAAAAGAAGTTCGAAGGAGAGCCTAGACAGCTACAAATTTTGCCCAGATGCAACCTACTTAGAAGCAATAGAAGAGAGCATTGGGAGTTTTCCAGGGTCAAATGTATTGTCAAAAACCAGCAAGGTAAGAAGGTCAAAGTGAGGAAGACAAGTTTTACTTCTTCAAAAGCAGCCCTCAGACCCATTTTAAGACCAGCGACCCAATTCCATTGCAGGAACTGTAATGACTTTTTGCTAATTTCCATACAAAGCGGGGAATGGGAGGCACTTATGCTATGAATATGTATCTGTATTTTAAATATGCATTATTGTTATAGATAAATAAGTTCTGTGTTGCATTGTTACTTCGGAGCTGTACATTTGGGAGTTATCCCTGCAGCTCTCCGGCGCTGAAATGAACACACACTTTCTAACCTTAACAAGTTAGAGAGTCTTTGTCCGTCTCAGGTGAATATTGATATTAGATTTATATCCACATTTTAATAATTCAGCTAAAACTCAACAACTCCAACATGGACCTCTGGCAAACATGTACCATTTAGAAAAAACTACAAATGAGAAGCTTGTAAGTTTAAGAAAAGATGATTTTACTATGGTCCTTCTATCACAAGCATGTTAGAGCACATATGAAGAAAAGAAGCACCAAAAGGAAAAGATATAAGGAATATATCCAGTATGCTGACCATTAATACCAACCCAAGATAGCTCTTTCAGTAAGTTAAAATATATATTTTAAAGATGTTAAAAATCTACCAGAAATGCCATCAGCAAATCACTGCTATCTATAGGCACTGGTAAATGAAAGCTAACACATTTTTGTTAATATCATTACAAGGGCTGAGAAAAAATATGCAGATCCAAATAAACATGTCCAAATTACAGTTACAACTTGTAATTTTATTTTTCTCAGTTGTCCTAACAGCTGTCTCCCAGAACAGTTCTGAGTACTTCCAGCAACATGCAGACACCCCTGCGCTGTTTATTTCCTGGAACTGTCTCATTCTGACAAACAGAATTTCAGTCTAAAAGGTTTCTATTTCTCACAAACATTAAGACTTCACAGTAGAATCCATAAAACATTGCCTCTGTGTTACACTTACATCAGGGAGAGATGGCAGATTGTAGGAGCTACCCACGGGGGAACTCAAATCTATCACGGGGGGACCGTATGTCCTCCCATCACACCCAGCAGCACTGGTGACCGTGGGGCTGGATGGAGTCGATGTTGAGCTGCTCGCAGTCGAAGGGGTGCTTGAGGTCTGTCCACTGCTGATCTGCCACTAAAAAGAAGAGACAGCAACCCACAATTCAGCATTATTTTCTCTGCAACAGGTTACATCTATTGAATACACTGATAAAACCAGCAGCTTAGCTCAGGAAGCTGAATTCTAACATAAAATCCTGATTTACCCTGAATTCAGCTCATTTCAAGAGGCAATCTCACAATACAACAAAAGATGACAAGTAGTTGAAAACTATGAATAGAGGAAATGAATGCAAATTCTTCAACTCAAAGGTATACCTCAGTGTTAAGTATCTATTAATATTTTATGCTGCATTGACGGTGTTGTGGAAGAAATGTAGCAGTTTTTGTGAAATAAAAGCATTACAGGTAATAGGCTGATTGCACAACTTCTCCAGTGCTTTACTAAGTAAATGGCTACAGTGTCACCTGGATGCCTTCAAATCTTTGATGTTGTGCTTCCCTTAACAGCACAAAGTCATTAAGAATTTGAAATGCTGACTGGATCTCCATCCACATATGCATTTAAGACCATGATATGAAGTGCACAGTCAAGTCAGACCAAATTTCTCTCTTATTTAGATGCATGCAGTTTTCAATGACTTTGATGGAATTTTGTGGCAACTGTAGGCACAATCTGACTCTGCTCAATTCCTTTTTAGTCAGTAATTCTATTTACTGGCCAATAGTTTCAGAAAGACTTTACTGAATAATGAGGTATCTCGAAAGAAAGGCTTGTAGACAGCCCAGTCTTATTTTCAGGGGCACAGAATAGAAGTGCCTTACTTTTCATTCTCACAAGTTCTCTTAGATACTGTACAGCTTTCTTCAATTCAGTTGAAATTAGTTCTCTGACATCATAAGCATTGCAAACATATATGGTATTACACCACTCTTCAGGTCCCAGATTTGTTTGATCCTTTCCTGCTTACCTCTAGTGACATGATTTTCTCTTTCCTTCCATGAGACCTAACTCATGTGTTAATAATATGCTTTTTAATAAAGATGAGCTCTCCTAAACATCCAGAACACACATGATGTGTTTTCTTCTGCCCCAGTTCAGCTGGGCATTGATCAGTCTCACTCAACAGAGCTCTCACAGTTGTGGACTTTCTTTTCTCCCCTCACCTGTAAAAGTTCAGATTTGCCATACTCTGGGGAATTGCGGCAGCTCCAACTTTTCAGTCAAGGTTTTTCCTGCTTCCTGGGGAAGTCACTACCATCAAGCTAAACTGGGATTCGCTGTTTTGTCTGCTCACTCACTGCAGTGTGCAGACCATGGCCATGCCAAGTTCTGCATAAGCGGTGAGAAACCACAGGAATAGCAAATAAGAAAATGAACACCTACACAGTGGCTCACCTCCACAATGCTTCAGCTGCTCAGAACTGTCAAAATGAAAGAAACTTGACAGTTACCTCGTTAAGAAAACTACGGGTATCTTGTCATAGAGAAATAATGTAGTCTCTGTTTTAATTGAAAAGCACTCTAGAAGTATAATATAAAAGATGGTACAAAGCACATTTGATGTTTAATTTCTAAATTGAGAGTGGAAAGGGAAAGAAACTCTACCTGTTTTATAGCTTGCTGTGCCAGGAATGCCATTTGCAATGGGTTGGGCTTCATTGCTTGCCTTGGTAAGTTCTGATTTTGGGGAAATCTCATCTGTTGTGCGGGAAGAGCTGAACCATTGGGCTTGGGGCTATGATTCTGAAAATGAATCAAGCGTGGAGGTACCTGCATAAAAACAATAAAAACAGTTCTGCAAGTCAGCTGATACCTATTCAATGTTCCACACATTTTTTACTAAATGGCCCTTTAAAACCTCTGCAAATTATATGCAAACAAATAGTATAACACCATTCATCAAGATGATCAAAAACATTGATCTTCAATGTTAAAACCTAGTAGATAGTTTCGGGTTACTTTAATATATGAAGATACATCACAAGAGCCAGTGAGAGTGTTTCCAACTTTACAAGTTATATGGCAGAATCATTGGGTATTAAGCAAAACAGATGCAGAAAAAAATTAAAGACATTCACTTTTTAATCACTTGACAAAAATGCAAAAATGTCGCTCAGCACTATATATGGTTGGATATAGCAAGATTTTATTTTTTTAATGAATAAATATAGGCTGAGTGGTAACAGTTTAAAATTCAGTTCTCAGTAAAGAAAATCAATGGGTTCTCTAACCCACCTACAGAGCAACGTGCTGAAGACGAAGCTAGCTGAAGTTATGTATCCACATTTAAGTTCTTTCCTTTTTTTCCTATCTTACTTCACTTTCTCCTTCAGCGGCATGAATAAAAAGAGACTCTTGTTTGGCAAGAGTCCTGACTGACCTGATGAGAAGCAGGAGGCTGCTGCATGGCTCCTGGCATCCTTGGGCTGGGCAGAACCACAGGTCCTGCCCTGCGCTGCGCCTGCTGCCTCTGCGCCATGACCTGCTGCTGCATGTGCTGGAGCCGGAGCTGCGCGAGGCTGATCTGGGTCGGGAATTTGGAGAGCTGGTTGGAAGGTAAGCCACCCGGGGGCTGCAAGTTTGGCTCCATCACAGGGCTCTTGGGCATATGGGGTGGGGTTTCCTTGTCTTCAATTACCAAAGAACCTATTTGAACCAAAAGAAATGGAATCAATAGCGAAGAGCAGCAGTAAATCGAGAAATTAATAGTGCAGAGGCTGTCGTCACAGAAAGAAAGCTGCTTTCAAAATAGGATCAAGACACCAAAGGGCTAATAAAAATGTATCATACCTAGATTGAAAATATTCTGAGCCCAGAAGCTGGGATCACAGTGGAACTGGATGGTGTTGTTAGTCACCGGTGAAGGATCACACCTTGCTCGGAGAAGATACCGTAGTCGATATGTAATCTAGAACAGGAACAAAAACAACATCTTTTTTTTTTTCCTCTGGGGCCAGAGCCATGTATCTGAACAGCATAGAAAACCCAAACACAAACCCCTCCAAACACACCAACCAACCAAAAAAACCACCAACAAAAACCCCCTGAACAAGCCCCTAGCGAATTGAGGCTAAAGATAGAGAAACTTGTCCAAGCTACAAATAAAGAGGTATTTTTAACATCTTTCCCTCATTCCTAAAGTAGTTTTAAAAGAAGTTACCTACAGCCTAAACAAAAATAATATTTCCTCCCTGTAGAAATACATATCCTTCTAAAAACTTGGCCATTATGTTCAATGACTTTAACTACTTGCAAGTGAAGTTCAGATTTATATAACAATTGGTGTTTTTTTCCCCCACAAATCTATTTCAGCCCATTCATTTTTCTTTCAAAGAAAAGTATGCCATCCATTCGGCAACAAGTATGATCACAGGGAATTTTCTTTTGTACTAAATTTAAGTTTTCTTCAGACAGCCAAAGAACAGATTTTTATAAACTGTCCTTGGAAATTCAAGATTCACAGATATTTTCAGATTTTTCCAATGCCTTGGTTACAAAGAACTGGACTGTGATTACAAAAGAGAATATTCTATCAAATGCTCAGTATTTATCTAGTTCCTAGAAAGAAAATGCTGTCTTGCAGTTGTTTCACTAGAAATACCAGGAACTGATATACCGAAATATAACAGGCACTAATTTTAGAATCACGTACACCGGATACTGAAAAAACTCAAAACTTGAGGAGTTCAACTCTTGTTTTTCTTGCATGATAGACAATTTCCAGGAAAAGTTCAAGAGACACACTTTGCAAGATCAACTGTTTAAAATGATATGAGTTTGGTGGGTTTTTTGTGGGGTTTGCTTTTTTTGTGGGTTTTTTTTGTTTGGGTTTTTTTTGGGGGGGTTGGGTTTTTTTGGGTGTTTTTTTTTGTGGTTGGTTGGGGGTTTTTTGTTTGGTTTTTTTTGTTTGTTGGTTTGGTTTCGTTTGGTTTTTTTTCCCTTATGGAGGAATTTTATAAGAGCTTCCAGTTTAAGCCGGAAAGGAAAGCTTTTTCTTTCAGTTTTAGACAGGTCAGTTTAAGGCCAGATACAAAAAATCATTTAACGAGACTCAAGTTTTTTAAATGACCATGGAAAAATTTTAAGTGCATGAATACTATTTTGGACAGAGATTTCCTTAGGATTTCAGTGTACACTACCAGAATTAAGTAGATGACCCCACAGAAATTCTAGCCTTTTGTCCTGTTCCCAGGATTGCTCACACAGTTTCTGTCACAGTTTGCTCCATTATTTTCCTCCTATTGTGCACACACATGCACTGTAGATAAACTCACGACTAGTTACCTCTCGTTAGTAGCAGTGAAAATATATCCTGAAAGTACAGCCCCTGAGTTGTAAAGCTGCCTTTAAATCTGGAATTTAGATGCCCAGGAAAGGTATTTCTCCCTCCTGGTTTTAAGTGTTGGATGTGCTGGAGCAGAAGTCTCACACACTCCTCTATGCATCACTGCCTGGAAATCGATTTTTCCAAATGCCCAAGATAGGTTAGAGCTACTCAACTCCCAAGCAGCACCAACTTTCTAAAGCTCAATCTGTTCTTTTGAAAAATATTTCTCATTTGCTGAGGTTTTATGGGCTGCATGCTCCTTTTTTTCAGCTGCCTAATGTTTGTATGATTAAGAAGCCTGAAATGCGACTTGTTTTCTTACTCATGTAGCACAGTCTTTGTGGGAACACTAAGCAATTATAAACAATGTGACTCAGTCTGATGTCCTTTTTCTCTATTCAATTAAAAAATATGACTGACTGAGGCAGCATGGGCAGACCAAATGAATTTAACTACTTGAAGTTGATAAAAACAAGTAATATTCTGCTACAGCTGGCTGTATCAATAATGGGTATCCAAAAAAAAGGAAACCACCACCAAAACCTAACAGCAAACCCAAAACCAACCAAACAAAACCCACAAAATCCCCTGGTAATTCTCAACTAAAGAATGAGAAAATAAGAAAAAACTTTGTGAATCAGTTTTAGGAATCGAAAAAAAAATCTAGCATCTTTCCTCAACATTGCCGCAGATTTCTGCTATCAGGCAAGTACGGTCTGGTAACCTTTGGAAAAATCATGGCCAGCTTTTGGTTTGTTTTTTCTTTCAAATCTTCTAGGATTTCTGTTCATCATGAACTGTGAGCTTAGTGAGACAACATGCACTCGGATCCTACGGGTCATTATAGCACTGAAATATTCAGCTTTGTAACTGCTTGCATGGACAAACAAAAGCCTCATCTTAATTTTTATCTATTTTGGAAGATTTTTAGTGGGAGATGTGCCGGACAGAACAAAGACATACAATAATATTTACATTAAAATGCTAGATACCAGACACTATGATATAGAAATCCTGTTTCTCATTAACTCAGATGCTGTAGCAAGTACTGAAAAGAGGTGCAGTGATGATGTAGGACACACAACACTTTTTCCCAGTGTTTCAAGGCTTCATGGTTTTCAACCCAGAGAAAAGGAGTTGTTCCTACTTCTGCAGATCTACCATAGTTCTATGGTATTGTAACAGGAGAAAACCATGACCAGAGAGCTAAATTAATAAAAACACTCTGTATTTATATTAAAGAGAAAACCATGGAAAGCTATATATAAATATATATATTTATATATTCTACTATATATATAGAATATATATATATAGTAGAATAGATATATATTCTACTAATTCTAATTAGTAGAAAATCATTAAAAATTCTAACACCCTAGTACTCCTGACCAGCCTGTGCATGCATATCTGACTTAACCCTAGTCTCTAAGTGAATGGAGAGAGTTTTCTTCCTAACCTTACCAAGCGTTTGCTGTACAACAGTGCTGTGCTGCTCCCACTGGAAACTGCCCATTTGGAGAAATTCATGACATGTTCCAGCTGTTTGGAGAGACCTGCCACTTCCTGTTGTTGCTGCAGAAGTTTCATCCTGTGCTCTTTCGCCAGAGTCTGCAAGCAGAAAAGCAGTTCCAGTCAAAAGGTTCAAGTTACAATTAACAGGCATCATCTTTCATATTTGTAATTAACAATAATCAAGTGGTTTCACTTAGCTCCTCTAAAGGACTCCTGCCCCCTGATGCAGCTATCAAACAGAAAAGTCTGTATACATTTACTCAAGATATCAGGACTTTCTGTGCTAATGACACATTTTTATATATATTTATATTTATATTCATGTTTATATTTATATTTAATTTATATATTTATATATAAATTATACATTTTTATATTTATATATTTTTATATATATTTCTATATATAAGTATGTGTGTGTGTGCCTCTCTACACACATACACACTTTTTTAAACACAATTGGAGATAGTATTTTTCCAGGTATCTGTTCTAGACAATTCTCTCCTGTGATTTGCTACTGGATTGCTGAATTTATGAAAAATTCTCACAGAACACTTTTCATGCATGACGCATAGCATTATGAATTGCAAAAGCATGGAGAAAGAAACTGGGCTCAGGGTCAGCCGTGATCAACAAAGCAGAAAACACAGATAATAACTACAAACAAAACAGCAACCACCCCTCAAAAACCAAACTGTCCTCCACCAAAATCCCCACTTGCTCAAGTTGCTTGTATAAGATATCTCTTCATTTCGGAATCACGATAGGACACACACAGGGGACTAATGCTAGAAATTTACTTTAATGTAAATACATAGAAAAAAATATTAAGACTGACATTTTTCTTTCTTACGATAGAAATGAAATTACCTCCAACTGATGCAGCAGAGCTTTTCCCTTTTTATTTATTTCTACCATCAGTGTAAATATGGCAACTTTAATATCCTGTTCCACCTGCTTTTGATTCTGATTCACTTCAAGAATTCTGTAAGGAGACAGTATAGAAAATAATATTCTTTAGCTCACAAACCCACCCTCTAAACAGTATTAAAAAAAAATCTGTTGCTTAGAATACAATATTTCTTGGCCATATGCACAAATTAATAGATATATCATCAGATATGTATAGTCAGGAAAATTATTGGGAGAAATACAGCAAGAGTGACCTATGATAAAATTAATTAATTGGTAGCAAACTCTAATGCTGTAACTCTGTAAAATTGCTGACATCTGTCATGGATAAAAATTAAATGCTCATTGTAATAGAAAGTGTTGATTTTCAGTTGTCCAGCACTTTTCTGGAATAGTCCACAGCAATCAGAACAGTTTAAGTCCAATTTCCATCTAAGATAGAATGGCACTGATTTAGCCATTTCAACAACAGCGCTCAAACTCATAACAAAGCTTAACTGGGAAAATTAAGCTTTTTTATATTATTTATATTATTAAATTAATTTATATCGGGAAAACTACTAAGGTGAAGGAAGAGTTCACATCACACTCAGCATCCCTGACTGCTGAATTTCCCTGGACACTGCTGCCCCTGAACTCTGCTGAAGGAGCAGCCACAAAGGCTCGCTGCAGATTGCATTTTCCTGATTTATTTTTCCCCTAGGTTTGTAGTACCCAGTGAATAAAGCCCCAAGCATAAAAGTATTACATAAATCTTCAAATACACGTCACAAACATTATGAAAACATGAGTCACAGCCTTTCACTTTCTAAGAGGGATCTACACTAAGAAAATTAATGCGCTGATGGTGGGGAAGCATTTAAGTCTTCTGCAGTCTTTATTGCCTAAGTTGTTTTGTTGCACCCAAGCAACTGCTGCCCATTAATTCCACAGGCTGAGCAAAAGAGTTACCAAACACAACCAAGCACAGTGAACAGCCAACAGTCACCACAGTGAACTGAAGACTTTAGAATTCCTCTTTCTGGAAGAATAAAAAGAGAGAGGTACAAAATACACTAATTTCAACATTTCAAGAACCTACAATGTATATAAAGTTACCTTCTGTCAGTTTTAACCTCAAAATGTGATACATACCTGTTTTGGATCTGTTTCCCTGTATATTTTATGTACTTAGTCTTCTCCATCAATTTGGTGATTAGTGTCTCAATGATAACTTTCTGGTTCTGAAAAGCTTCTTCTATAAACTGGTACCTGTAGTAAAAAGCAGTGAGGATTTACACTTGTAAAAGGTGTGATATACTTGCTAAAAACCAGACTGACTTATAAAATAATACTTCTTTAATTGAAGAAGGGAGCTGCTTAAATCCAAAATTTAACAATGATCAAGGAAGCATATGTCAGCAAATGCTGATGTGTTTTATTTATAGTATATTTCATTTTATAGTCTATTTCCTGTAATACTGGGGGAAGAATTTATGATTTTCATAAATACAAAAGGATATTGTGTGACCATAGCCTACTTTTAGTAAAAGAAAAATTAATGTTTCGAGGTAGTCATCACTTTGAATGTGAAAATGCATGTAAGCTATTACTTCATACAAGACAAGGATGCAGAAATAGAAGAGAGTTTGCTGAGCTGGTAGAAGTTGGCAACTTTGTAAATCAAAGAACTGAAACCTTTCACAATTCGAGGAAAAAAAGAGGTGGCACACTATAATAGAGATATAAATCTTAAGAAAAGGAGAATATAAGAGGAAGAGTGCAATGTTTAGTCTGTTCCAAGGAGCAACAGCGACCAACACTTCTCCACCTCCTGACGTTCACCTGCTCAGGCAAGCAAGTTCTTTGGATGGCTGCACCAGGTATTGCAAGCATATTAATATTTAACCAGAGTGCCTCTGTCCCAAACCACTGCTGTGTGTGTTAACCAGCGAGGTCTTTGCCTTGTACTCAGAACTTGCATGTAATTCTGCTTTTCAGCTTCAGGGGCCAGTTAGAGATGACCAAAGAACAGCAACACAAAGATTTGAGTGTTACAGTGCTGTTGAAGTACAGTATTAGGCAAACTGTAGGTTAACTCTTCCTTTGAAAGGGCTCCTCACAGAAAAAATTCCCTATTTGCTCCATTTTGAAACGGTTTGGTAATGTGGTTATATAACCATCCTGTTGAAGGACAAATGGAGAAATTCCACGTAAATGTACAGTTGCATAACACAGCCCCTGTGCTTTCTAAGGACTCTCTGTAGAGCTGCATAGCAACAAATTCTAACCAAATAACTTGACTGCAAAGAAAGGTCTTGTGCTCAAGTCACCAGACCAACTGGAACAATTTGGTTTTATTCTAAATGTAACACACACTTATCAGTCACATTTTTGGGATACAATCTCTGTTTATTTGCGAGGTTCATGTCTGAGCAGAAAATCCTATTTTGCACTTTCTTTCACCTGACTGTGCTCCACACAGCCAGGACCACAATCCACTTCAGGCTACCTTCCAGCAAGAGAGATGGATAAAACACCTGCTTTGCTTTGATACCTGTGCTCTTTGTGCTCCAGCAGCTGACAGTCTCGGCAGGTCAGCTTGTCACAGGTCTCACAGTAGAGCTTCAGCTGCTCCTTTTTGTGGTAAGGGCAGAACACAGGGCGCTGACTGGTCACACCAACTGCCTCTGTTGAGTAAAGGAAGATGTTAGTACAGTCTGCTGAACTTACTAAAGATTTGCAATCTGTTTTTCCTTAGATGTACCAGTGTGTTCCAGGCCCCCTAAAAGAGACTATAAGCCATAAGTTCACACTGCAATGTCTCACTCTTGTTGCTCAAGCATGGAGCTAGCACCCTCTCGAATGGAAAATGTTCAGAACCTATTTTAACATAATCTCCTGAGGCCTCACAAAACTGTTTACAAAAGGAGTAGCCAGCACTGTTGCGGCTGCAGAAGATGTTGCACAACCAGCAAGTTCCTTTCTCAAATGGAGATGAACTTAATTTGTGCTCTGTCTTCTTTCTCAGCTGAATTGACGAGAAGGAGCTTGAGGATATCAAGACAAGACATTCCAAGGTGTAAAACATTCAGAAGGCGATAACCTGGAGATGCAAACTTCCCTTCAGGACCCCATTCTACATGGGTGAGAAGCCTCACTTCAGTTTCTAGCAAGCAAATGTAAAAGGGTGGAGGAAACACCACCAGATCATAGAAATGGAATCTGTTCTCTAAACAGTTTAACTGACAAAGCCTGATTTCCTATCAGTTAGGGTGGACACTGAGTTCATTAGGATTACATGGCCTGTAATGAAAATTGGCTTCACACTGCAGCCCATCCTTCACTGCAGATCCACAAGGACTCTTTTTCATACCCATTCATTTATTTATTTTATTTGGAAGAAGTTACTTCCAGATCTGTATTGTTCAGTCAAAATTCTTAGCAACTCACCAACAAATTTCCTCCCAAGGAGTCCTGACTGCACTGAGACCATTCCTACCACCAAGTCATGCTCTGCCTAACACTCCATCAGCCACTTTTAACCACTGCTTATGTCCTCTCTTGAAAGTACACCCAGTACCCACTTTTGATTAACCAGGTGTGAAAGTGAGATACAGAATACAGTGTGTATCTTCAAAGTATCAAGGTGGAAGATACCCTTTGATCAACAGACTACAGAAGTGAAATCCCACATAATAAAAAAAATTCACAGTACTAGATAGGGTGAAATGAAAATAAATATCCATTATAATACACATATTTAAAATAATATATAACAATTTCTAAAAATCAAATTAAAAATTATATATTTACAAGAAAAATCATGCAAGACCAAACTAGAGGAGCCAAATGTCTAAAGAAATATTTTCTGCAGCTGATCTCTTAAGTCTAGACAATAATTTGCAATCATTCCATGTGAAAGATAAAATCTGTGTGTTTTATTGGTAAATCTATTGGTTTAAAACATGTTACATTAAAAAAAATTAAAAACAACCTGTACAACTATACAACTTATCTGAGACAAAAAACTGACAGAAAAACAGATTTCAATTTATCACTTTTTTTTTTAAAGTGTGTTGGCCCAATACAATTTTCCAATGCATACACACATTCTTTGTGAAACTATAAATATGTTACCTGGAGATACTTCCTCTTTCTGCCTCACAGTATGATCCTTTGTGAATTTAACCCTCTGGTGAGCTCTGATGCAGGTTTTGCACAACCACTCCACACATTCCACACAAAACCCATGAGCTTCTGCATTGTCTTCACAGCTTGTGCAGACCTGACAAGAGAATGAGAAGATATCTGTTAAAGCAGGTTTGGAATATACATAGAAATTATTTTTCATACATCACCAGTGCACTTTTATAGTTTTCTGAAAACAGCGAAATGAGAACAGAAAACGGCCTGAGGTACAGGAACATTATAAATAACTGTGAAGAGTAATTGAATGTGACTTTTCAAAGAAACAGGTCATTTTGTCAGCGTTACTCTAAAATCTTTACCTGACACGATAGAAGTCAGACCACTACTTTCTGCCATTCCCTGCACACTGAAAAGCCAAACAATATTTACTGTATACAAGATGCTGTTGTGAAATATTTGCTAATGACAGAACACGACCAGCACTGCTCTCATTTTAGAAGCCTCCCTCAGTTCATACAGCAGATTTAATTTTAATTTTAGCTTCCGGTCACCTGCTTGGTTTCAGGAAGCACACACGGCACTGAGCAGCAAGATTCCTCTCAAGAATCTTAGCATCATCACTTAAAGACAGAATTCCAGGCAAACCGTCAAAAAAGCCACCCCAGAACAGACTTGCAACCAATGCATAAGAATTTTCAAACTGCGGCCTGTTAACTCCTGGGGCTCTTTGGACTATACCCAACAGATCTAGGAAAAAAAAATAAGTAAGGAAAACAAACATGACAGGAGACCAAAACCTCTCTGCACAGAGTAAATACATACACAAGAAAAAATTGCTACGGAATCACAACAGGCTGAAAACTTTGAACGATGGACAACACAATTTCACATGTTCATAACAACATTATTTCATTTTTTCCCCTTCCTTTACAATGCCTCTGTAGTCCTACCTCCAGTGGGGTTTTGGTAGTAAAAAATAGTGAACATGCTCGTGCAGATACTTGTTTAGCTAACTACCACCCATTTCTGGCAATGTTTTGCACTGCTGCTAAAGCCTCGAGGTGTCTGAAGATTGCTACACCCTACAGATCACAGTGACAGATTTCTGCTCACAGAAGCAACGAGGAGAGAATTTTAGGTTTCAGTTTTGTTTTCAGTTTGATTAAAAAACCCAACCAAATGACTTCTGCACCCACACGAGGTAAATATAGATTAAGTCAAAGAGGAAGGAAATATTTATATCTTATACGTAGAACTATGTTCCAGTTTCCCCTTCAGGAAAATGAGGAAAATTAGCACAAAACTTGCCTTAGGCCAGATAGCAAGTTACTGACAGAAGTGGAATTTGAACATGAGTTCCAGATTCCCAATGCTGTGCTTATTCTTCTGGATCATGTTACCTCTCAAGGCAAGAATCTTCTGAGAAATGAAGTTACAACACAAGGGCTGTTGACCCCTCTTGTTGTCACTTGGAGTTTGAAGAAGTTTCTTTTCATTAAAGGTCACCTGCAAAGGAGAAAATATTGGGCTTGTGCCCCTTTTTCTGTTTCTTCACAAAAATGAGGCCTGAAAGTTTTATTTTTCAAAATCATCTCAAAAATTTAACTTCTTGGTTTTTCTTTATCTTCCCCTTCTTGTCTTAACAACAAAAATTCTTATTCCTATCCAGACTAGTAGACTAGGGAGAAATACCAAAGTCAGGACATCATTAAAAAAAAAATCTAGAAAATGGAAATAAAGCAATTAAAGGAAGTGAACTGTAATCAGGAAATTGAAAATTTTTAACTTTTTGTCCTGATTTCAGCTGGAATAGAGTGGGGGTTTTCCTCAGTACCTGGCACAGTGCTGTGGTTTCGGATTTAGTATGGAAATAATGTGCTTATGCAAAGTCAAGGAGATTTCAGCTTCCCATGCTCTGCCAGTCAGGACATGCACAAGGAGGGAGTGTGGCCAGGACAGCTGACCTGAGCTTGCCAAAGGGATATTCCACACCACAGTATCATGCTCAGCATATAAACTGTGGGGACCTGGGTGGGAGGGACCACTTTATGTTCAGGCTTTGGTCAGTGTGTGGTGAGCAAATTTATTGGGCATCGCTTGTTTGTTTTGGGCTTTATTCCTCTCTCTTTCTCTTGTTACTACTATTATTATAATTATTTAATATTACTTTATTTCAATTATTAAACTGCTTTCAGCTTAACCCACAGTTTTATGTTTTTTTCCGCAATTCTCCCACCCATCCCACTGGAGGCAGGGTGGGGAGGGAAGGAGGAGGCAAACCGAAAGGGGGAGGTGAAGTGAGGGCTGCATGGTGCTTGGCTACCAGCTGGTGTTAAAGCATAACACTTGCTCTTAACCCTTAAATTCAATGACATTTTGAAAAAAAAAACCAAAAACCAAAAACCAAAAAACGAACAAAAAAACCAAAAAAACCAACAAAAAAATTTTTACGTATTTCATTCTTGGGGAAAAAAACCTCTCCCTCCCTTCTCTTTTGTCAGTCATCTCCTCCTTTGCTGTGCCCATGCAAGACTGGGATGCAAACCAGGAGTGATTACACCATCGTAGCCCAAGGCTCAGTTACATCAGCAATGCTGACTGCAGAGGGAATTCACTGGGCAGGACAAGAAAGTTTTCACATCAGTCTTGTGCTGTGCCCCCAGATACCCAAACGTGTTTTTAAAAGTCAGAGCAGAGATTAACATACTGGATGTTTGGTTTTCTAGCATAAAAAAAAAAAAAAAACAGCGAAAACAAAATAAGCAGAGGGAAAATAAGAACAAAAAAGGATTTCAGGCATTCTTTACATCAGAGAAGCCAACTGAAACCAAAACCAACCAAACAAAACCCCCTAACAGCCTTTCCAGATCACCTTTAGCAAAATTAGGCAGATGAACTTGCTACGTGCCAGGGCATTTTGGTAAGTTCAAAGAATTTTTGAAGCTATTAATTCTTCCTAGATTCCATGAGCTTTATCTATTTTCTCCCCTCAATATGCCTTAGCTGGGTTTTTTCCAACTGCTTTGACCTGCTTTATGTGGAATGAGATGAAGACTGTGATTCAATAACCAATAATCAGGTGCTGCTAAATGAATCAGAACTCCTTTGTAGTACCAAAAATATATATCCCAGCTTTATGCTCCTATCCTCTTCTGATTTCAATTATGCATTTTCAGATAAAGGTTGGATTTTGCTAGAATTCCTAGTTATTACAGTAAGCCATACAGCAAAAGTACATGGAAGAATAATTACTGCAAATATTTGTTACACTCTTACAAGACCTAAAACTTATTTCATTCTTATTTTTGTGACTCACACAAGCAGTATTTCAGCGATTTCAAAGAAAACTCTCCCTAGTTAACCTGTAAGCCTTTTTCTGGTCAGACAGACATTTATTTTTAATTGAGTTTTCCTTGTAATTACATTTAATTCAGTAACAAGTTCTAGTATTTATAACCCCGGGAAGTGTTCATTCAGCCTTCAGTCAAATTTAATGAAAGCAGAAATTACTCAGCATGTTGCAGGTAAGTACTATTTTAAGTAAACACACAAGCTTTTATGACAGAAAAAACAGATTTACATGCAAGAGTTGAGGTAATAGACCTGTCTTCTCAGCTACTGTAGTAAGTAAGCACTCTTCCAATTAAATAAACTTTGAGTATTAAAGAGATTAAATACTCAAGCAAAGGTTTCAAAGGAAGAGAGCAAAGCAGTCCAGATGAATATTCAGTGAACTCCAAACTTCCCCAAAGTAAATGAGATGCAATGCTTTCCCCTACCGGATCCAAACCCCACTGATGCTCACAGTTATGCTAAGAGTTCTGTAACTCTCTCTTGGCACATACAAAATTGTAGTTGCACTGTTTTAGAAATCTTCCTCTTCTTTCTCATGGAGAATAGAGATAAGCTGCACTTCTTGTACTTTCTTAATCTCTGTGTTTGGTATTATGTGCTGTATAGCTGTGACCAATGCCTTTGGGAGGTGGATTCTCTGCTGACCAATGGTTGCTAGATTATTAATGGATATATAAAGAAGTTTCTGTAAATAAAACTCTCTCTTTCGCCGTCTTGGGGTCTCTGCCTGCTTCCTTGCCAGCTTCCTCTGCAGCTTCCTTGAATCCCGTGAATATTATGAAATTCTAAACCACGCAAAATCACCAAAGACAGCGACTACATGTAATTCCAAATATTAGCCATGTACTGATAGCTCAAAATGTGTGAAATCTGATCAACACATCCTTCTTACCCCCCATCCCATCAATCCACACCTCTTCAAAGCATACAAGAGCATATAGTGGCTTTTCCTGAGTCTGGTACCCACCACTGTAAGCCACTGGCTTTCAAAAATGGTTTGGCCACAGGTACAGCTTTTATAAGCTCTTTAAGCACATTAGTTCTTCTTTGCAAAAACACAACAGTGGTTCCTCTGGCACCATACAAACCTAGGGAAACTCATTGTTCTAAATTCTCCTCATTAATCACCTCATTAATCACCAGTCAGACTTGCTTTCCTAGTATCTGAGTCTAGTATCAGATCTAAGCTCATACCTTGTTCTGTTACTGCATTTCCAGTGTCTCATATAAAGCACAGGTGTTCTTCATTCCTACTAGAATATTTTAAACTCTCAGGTCAGTAAAGATACAGAAAGTTATTCTTACTGATGCCAGTGATTTTTGTATTTTCTTTTTATACCCTTTTTATATATTTTTATACCCTTTCCCTTCCCTGTTACCCTCTAGACACACTCCTTGTACCCTGCACAAACACTCCTTGTACTTTAGCCCCACATGTTTACAACCCTTGTAGTCTGATATTTAGCTTAGTTTGGGGTTTTGCAAAGTGAGGAAGACCAAATATTCATATTCTCTCAGAACTAGGGGCTCCAACCTTGCATGGAGCCTTCTCTTTTGGAATGTGTTTTTGTAAACTAGGCTGTAGTCTCATTTGGGGGGGGTTCATTAGAATAGGGGGCAATTATTAATTTATTAAGTTTCTTATTGGGGGATGTTAAGTAGATATGGTAATTTTGTAAAGTCCATAAAAATCTGGTATGTGTTGTCCGGGGGTTCCGGCTCGTCGTTCACTCCATGGTGTCTTTTCCACCTTTGATGAGTCTGGGCACCTAGGATCCTTTTAAACCCAGGTAAATTCCCTTTTCCCTGTACTGCTGTGTCTGTTTCATATGTTTACCAGCCTGTTTAAGGCATCATTACTATCAAAATATTTTTACACAATTTCTCTCTGGACACAGAAGCTATGAAAATTAAGATCTAGGCTAAAATGCACTAGAGGCTCCGTTTGCTGCACCAACACCCATATTATCACTATGCTTTTCTCTCTTGCATCAGTCTCACACTTCTCATTTTTATTTTCATGCCTTTGCACACAGCATGTTTTCCTGTTAAAGTTCCTAAATTTCCCTTACTTGTCTACTCTTTAGTCTTACTCAAATCTAGCACTTGCTTCAGTTATATGTCTTAGGTCTGAAGCCCCTTTCTGCTCACTCTTACGAATAAAGTACAATTGATTTTTATTTTCAAGCTTCTCTTTAGAAGCCCATAATTTTGCCAAGTCATTCAATAAATCACAATGTGAAAAAAATGATAAAGCACCTGCTCTTTCAAAGTATTTACGTCCTAGCTGCCCACAGCCTATAATGATTACTTTCAGGAAGATCATAACTGCATTTCCTTTCAGTTTCTTTTCTCTTTCCAAGTTCTGTGCTAACAGCCAGCACAAAACCTTTAATGCTACCCAGGAAAGCTCTTGTGGAACATATAAAAGGGAGCTCTATACTTTCTTCATGCTCACTTCTGGTGCTCTTGGAGTTTTCAGCAGTAATTCCTAGAAAGCACAGCTATGCCAGTAGTGCACTGAACTGCTCAAATCAGGCTCAGGTAAGATAAATATGATTTTAGATGGGTGGACAGCACGTTCATGGGTCCCAGCTACTTTTCTTTTCCCACAATGCCAGGCTCCACGATATGCCATTCACTCCTACAGTTTTAACTTAATATGCTACAAATTGCTTTAGCGTTAGTACCATTTTGAATCTGAAACAATCAAACATTTAATTTGCAAGAGGTCTTTTGCAGTCTCTCTTGGATTGCAGTAACGCAGTCCTTTCTGACAACACACATATACAGGCTTGTTATAGTTACAGACCAGTGGTTTTAAGCCACAACATTTCTTGCACAAAAGCCATGCCTTGCCTTCAATTCTAATTTCTTAAGCATTCAAATAAAGCTGCAAAACTATCGAAGACAAACTAACCATCTCAGTAGAAAAATCCCATAAAATAGCCACAGTTTTTGACAGAATTTGGATGATCTCTAATGAAATATTTCCTGCAAGTGTCAGTATCTTTTCTACTTTAATTCCTCTGATCTGTTGCCACTGTTGCTGATGGCAAATTTTCTTTCTTTTCTCTTTGCTCCTTCAAAGGCAAAACAAGACAAGTTGATTACGAGGCTGTTATCGTCCTTAAACCTCACAATATTCCCCCCTGGACAGTACACTAATCTGTTTAACTATTATTGATTTAACTTTGCTGTTCCACAACTGAGAAGTTTACAGAGCAGTGCAGTTTTTTTCTTATGTCAAGGTACAAAGGAATGTACAAAAACTTAATTACCATACCAAAATAAACCTATTTAGGTTTATTTGAATAGGTTTGAATAGGTTTATTTCATACCAAAATAAATAATATTTTAAATAATATTTTATAATATAAATAATATTTTATAAATAT